>JAUZSX010177340.1:0-16543 GCA_034780655.1 Idiosepius hallami
AATAACATTTAAACCAACTTTCATAATAAAAACTTGAGAGAATCAATTAAACATAAACAAAATACTATTCTGGCATTAAATGACCCCAAAAGTGGTTGATATGCCATTAAATCCCAAATCAAATGAAATCCTAAAAAAAAATAATGGTAATGCTACTTCAGTCATTTCAAGAAAAAAAAAAGAAGTATTGCATTCCTTACTGTATAATTTATTCTACATAAGAATAATACAATGTAAAAAAAAAAACATTAACAGATTCATCCTTTTATCTTCTTGGATATATCATTATTTTGGTACAATACGATTGATTAACTAAATGAAAATGCATTAAAGAAATATTTTCATATAAATTTATTTTCATATAATTTAAGATTTTTTTAAATAAAGAAATAAAATTACTTAAAAATAGCCCTGTAAAAATAAGCCTGCATTTAGGCACAGCATACTGCATTTAAATCTGAATTTCTTGTTTTATGCAAAATAAAACACTCCAGTCTCTTAATATCAGTATTATTTTTCTGTATAAATACTTTTCCATGAGTAAAAAATTAATGACTCCAATAATGATAATTTTATTTTAACCATTATTTGGAAAAAAAATTCAAATTTCAAGAAATTATCAAAGTAATTTTTAAAATCTAATTTTTCGTGAAACATTTGCAAAACTCTAATAAAAAGAGTTTGAGTGTTCAAGGATCATTATTATCACTGGAGTCATTCTTTTAAAAAGATAATACTAATATTAAAGTTTATATCAACACATGTGGGTCAATCAAGCCCAGAAAAAAATATCTTACTATCTAATTAAATTGTTCTCAGTGGAAACAGTTCTTCTGTTTAACATATATAAATTATGAAGACAAATAAGAGTCAAAATAAATCAATTTGAAAAAGCTATTTTTAAAATGCTATTAAAAACTGATTACCTTTAATTTAGATTCAATTGTTTCCTATTATTTTTTTAAATTGGTTTAGTTTCAAATTTGATATTTCCATACATAGGATAATCAAAAGCTTTTTATTAAAGAAATTTCAGATTAATACATAAAATATCTATCGTCTATAAAAATAAATACAATATAAAACCACAAAATTAAATATCTAATGAAGATAGGACTCAAATGATAGATTCATTATCCATATAAATGTTTTAAATATCATAAAAAATTACTACTTTCCTAATCTCATCATTTATCAATTAGTATTCTTGATACAAGCATAAATGTCTGTTAAAAATAATGGATAGACTTTCCCTTTAAAACTAATTGTGATTATAACTTTAATTTATTCAAAATTGCTTTATTTAAGAAAATTAACTTCATAGATCCAAATAAAGCAAATTCAAGTGATATTTTGAAACCAAGAAAACTTATGTTTCCTAATCAAAACAGGTATAAAGCAAAATATTTATAATGATAATTATTTTTGTTAATCACGTGTAGTTGAAAGTTGTATAAGAAAAAGATTATATCAATAAATATTAAATAAATCTATAAGGATTAAAAAAAGCTAGTGATTTGATAGAATCTTAAAATAATAAATCTTTTTCTTAAAAATGACATATCATATGGCTTTCTATGGCTTCTTTAATGTGTACAACAAACAGAAATTCTTTAACTGGTTTCATATTTTATTAATTTGAAAAGAAAAAAGATGACACCAGTCATCTTCCAAATTCAGCAGATAAAATTAAATTAGAAAATGTTCAATGAGAAATATTGAACAATCTGTCCTTAATATTCAATATTTTAAATTCAACAAATATCGCCAATGGGCTTATTTCATTTTATTTACATATTTTTATATCTTTAAAGTGTTATTTTAAATCATCTATACAATCCATTTAATTTATAATTCTATAAATCTGAAATTCTGTACACCTATTAGCATAAGTATATCAACTTGTAATGTAAAATATTCAAACAGCTTATCAGCATACAAGATTTCAATTAAAAAAAAACTAGATAAAATAGATATTTAATAAATAAATATCACATTTTCTTCAGAGTTTATTTCAATGTAACATTTTGATTTATATAAAGAATAGTTTTATATAAAATAGTAATCTAAAGAACATTTTATGGTTGTGGACTTATTCTTAGAAACTGTAAAACTAACAAAAAAGTAGCAACAAAAGCCAATGATGATTTTTAAATTTGATTAAAGATTATACTATCACATGCATAAAAAAACAGAAAGCATGTAGATAGTGGACAGTCTTAGGTTTTGTGGACATGTGGGAATTTGAAATTGCTACAAATAAGTTTTGTTAGCGGGCTAATACCCATAAAAAGTATGACTACCCTTATTTCCTCAAGTAATTGGTTAAATAGCACAACTGGCATTACCCAAAAAATGTGCTGACAAAAGAAAGATATTTATCAAAACTTATTCTGGTTTTAGACATATTGTATAAATACATAATTCAAAACAGGTTGTCCCAAAAGTTCAATGAAGAGTATCAAAAATTCTTTGATTCGAAGCCAGCTGAATTGTACTTTCACCATATTTGAAAGCTTCCAGATCGATGGCAGAGAGTCTTGGAAAACAATAGACTTTATTTTACTTGGTGAGTCAAATTTCAAAGGGTTTATGGACTTTTGGGACAACCTAATATATACTATGTATTAGTTATCCCAAAAGTTGGTAAACACTGATGGTCTTTATTTAGAGGAATAATTTTTTTTTTTTTTTGTTATTACTTGGCGAGTAAATTTTTTTTGAAGTGTTTACACACTTTTGATAACCAATTAATAAAATCACTGTTAATGTCAGTTTAGTGTTATTAAGCATTTTAAGTAAATCATGACACAATTATTAGTTGCATATTGAATGCAAAAATTTTTTTCATATTTGAATTTTAACTAGGAAGCAACATAAATAATGAATATATTAAATGAATTAATTATTTAGATGAATATAAGAATCAACTTTTTTCAAGTTTCAAACTTATGGCATTTGAATTCTTGGCAAACATTTAGACAAAGATAAAACACATTAGAAGTTAAAAATCAAAGTGAAAATCAATAAAAGAAAGATTAAGATAGAAAGTGAGAATGAGAAAGAGCAAAATAAAGAGAATGTACACTCCTTGAAACTATTAGGCATGCCACTGTTTTATGCCAGTATCTAAGCTGAACTTTAAGACAACAATAGTGAAAACGAAATGTCAGTCTGTTGTTCTTTCAAAAGAAAGTCAACAGCAGTCCACCTTTAAATTGGACAATAACATAACTAACAAATGCATTCCTAATGGTAGTAGCAATGTAAATAGTATTATATATCACTTCCTTTACTTATATCATAGGATAGTTTTTAACTTATATATATAGATATATATATGCTCCACAATATTTAGATTTAATTATCGCTTTAATTATATCTCTATCTATCGATCTATCTATCTATCTATCTATCTCTTTATCTATCTATATATAATATGCTCCACAATATTTAGATTTAATTATCGCTTTAATTATATATATATATATATATATATATATATATATATATAAAATCAAATGATAAGAAAAATTACTCAATAAAATGAAACAATTTAATTTTTAAAGTCCAAAATTACCTCATAAAATTTTATATATATATTTGTGGTCATTTAATGCTAGGAACTATTTTTATGAATTTTTTTTTTGGCTAACAAAATTTTAAACAGACAGATAGGTAAGTTTCATACAATTCCCAAAAATGAAACAAGATTGACTAAGAATTAAACTTGTGAATTATAATTCTAAAGTTCAGGCTCTTACCATTAAGCCATAACCTATTACTATGAGGCCCAGGCACCATCATTATAAGCCTGATTTTGATGCATTTAAAAAAAACTGTTATTGAATAATTAGGTAATATTGACATTTTTAAAATGGATATTTACTGTTTGATTCCTCTGGAAGAAATAGTAATTAATATCTTTTCCAAGAAAATATAATATAAAAACGATTGACCTCTAACGAGAACAATATAATGTAAACAAAATGCATTGATTGATCAAATTATATTTTGTAATCAATCATAATGTTTTAGTTGATTACACTTAGATTAGAAAACAGAGCTGAAAGGCTAAAAAAGATATAATATTTAAATAATTAAAAGCTAGGATTAAAAGTAAACAGTATAGAGAATTTGTAATTAATGCTATGCAACATAAATTGGAAAATTAAAGAGGTTACAAATCTTTTGATAAGAATTTACATAAATATTAAAAAGTAAGTTATGTAACCGTAACTTAATATTTCTTAAACACAGTATATTTAATATGTAAATAAATAGAAGCTTTTAAGAGAATACTTTGTCAATATTAAAATACTGTCTGTAAAACCAATGTTATATAACAATTCTTCTGACTTCCTTTAATAATAAATACTTGATTAAATGAATTTAGGAAAAATATCTCTCCCATTTTACTTGAGAAATATTCTATATGATTTTATTGAAATGTCCTAGAAAAAAATATTGAAAAAAAAAAAACAGGAACTAAAGTTTAGTCGTAAAAAATGATTTTTAATAAAGGCTGCCGGTGAAAATACCATTTTTTCTCTTCCATTCCCATGACTTTCTTTAATTATAACTTGAGGTTTTATTTAAAAGAAAATATGTTTGAGCAAAATTTCATGAACAATTTAAAAAAGAAAGTTTTAAAAGCAAAATTTACAATGTACAAAAATTTACAATACCTTTTATCTATTTATTTTTTTAAAATTTAAATAAAAAAATGACTTAAAGATTTCAGTGCTTTTTCCTTCTTTCAAGAACAAAAGTAAAATGTCACTTAATTTGAAATTCAAACAATCATGGAAGGACATTATAAATATTCAATGGGATCAGAATAAAAATTTTAAAAATTACATGATGAAATAAAAAGAACTGACAGATTAAAATATTTAGTAAATCTAGCTCAAAAAAAGATATTAAAATAAATCTTAATTACAACTTGCTTGATCATCTCATTAGGATTCATCAAATTCATAAGAGTTCAACTATTTTGTTGTATTGCCTATAAGAATCCAGGTGAATCATTGAAAGCTAAAGGAAGATACTATACAAGATTTAAAATACATATTTTGTTTTCAATAATATTAATCTATTTGCTTTAAAATTATATGTTCAAGTAAATTAATCAGGTCTCATGATTTCTAAACTACTAATATGTAACTCAGTGAAGAGAATTTCACTTATATGGTTCAAGCTAAACATGAGAGCTAGTTTAAGGCCCTCTGTGGTAAATTGTTCATCCTCTGGCAGTACCATGAGAACAGATAATGTTATCACTTTATCTTCAAATTTAAGCATTGTATATGTGCGTGTTTAGAACTGCCTCAGGCATTGAATTTACCTCTAAATTTCCATTGCAAATTTCAAGTGAGCTTGTAAGTGTGCTTTCAAGTGAGCAATGTAACACTGAGTTATATAAATTTGGTCAACTTCATTTTTATTGGTTATTAATAAACAGTTTTTTTCTTAAAAGTCTTAATCAATTGACTTTAACAGTTGGATCAGCTCATTTAAAAAATTGAAAATACTAAACAATATTATTCTCACTATGTAAATAATTATTTAAAAAACACCAAATCTGGCACCTTGTTAGTTAATTGTTGTAAATACTGGCTATAAATGTAATCTTTCAAATCTAAATAAACATGAAGTGTAGTCACTTACCAAAATTATTACAATACTATCTTTTTAAGTTTTAGAAACTTTTAAAACATCAAATAAAAAAATAATAATTTTGATAAATTTTTGATCTTATCTATTAAGATTAGACCAAAAGTTGAAATAATTACATTTCCTTCTAGTTGAGAATCCAGCTAACAAACAAGTTACCAAAAAAATCTGTGATTAAAAATGATACTAAATAAGAACTGGAAAGAATCCTTTAGTATAATGTAAAAAAAAATCTATATAAAGATTATAGGTTCAGGAGAACTGGCCTGGCATGAGAATGATCAATAATAATCTCAAATTGACTGTCTAATTGTAGAACTTACAATATTGGTATGTAATAGAAATTGACTAAAGGGCATATGTCTAGTTTCTATAGAGAGGGGCTAACATTGAATTCAGATTGCCAAAAAAAAAATGATAATAATAATAATAATTTACCAGGGCTTTCATAAACCAAATTAAATATAAGGCAATAATATGAAATTTATTGGCCATTGGAAATATATGGAGATTAGTAATATTCTCAGAAAGAATTAAACAAGTTTTTGTTCTGTCTGTTGAAGATAAGAACCAAAAAAGGAAAGGCCACTCTCTGTATCTTTTTAAGAAATACAAAAAAGAAAAATCACTGTGGCTTATGTAAAAGAGAATTTAAAAGTGATAGAAATATATTCAGGTGTATTTTCTACTAAATAAGAATAAAACAAATAAGGTTTTGGTTATTTTGGTTTAACAGCATGTCAACCTCTAATGGGTCATTTTATGCAAAACCTGTCATGGATTTTTGATTTTTATTACATGTTTATTTGTGTAAACTTTAATATATTTTTGTAGAAATTAATTTCTATGAGGAATTAATGTGTCTTATTTCCATTTGTTACTTTTGATTCAAAGTTGTTTTTTTTAGGTCTGTTTTGTTTAAGTATTTTTGTTTTAATTATTTTTTGAAATCCTTGAGATGAGGTATGGTCAATTGTATTAGTATTTTTCAGACTATTGTTCTCATCTTTATCTTTATAAACATAGCACAACAAATAAAGAGAAGGACAATAGTACGAAAAATATTGATTTTTGTCTTGTTTTACTTAAGATTTTACATTCTGTCATGATGCGTTTAATTGTGTTTAAGTTTCCACAATTGTATTTTGCTGGATCTGTTCAATTAGTAAATGGGAATGTGTGAAATATGTATGACCACTGTGTAATCTGGTCATCATTACTATGCTGTTTTTGATTTCCATTTTTGGGTTTTATTTCAAATAATTAATTTTATCTTTCGCTATTTCTATTTTATGTATTTGTTTAAATTGGGTTTCATGTCAGTCTGCGGTATTTTAAAAGTTTTATCTATTTTCATTTTAAATGAAGATTTTTCTTGCTTTCTCGACTTGGTCTTCATCTTTGACTCCTCCTAACATTTTGAATAATAAATACACAAAATGTTCAAATTTATTGCAGGATTATCAAAGCTCAGGTGAATGGAAATTAATTCATAAAAATTTTCTATTCTATTCTAATTTAAATTTTCAACATTTTTTTTAATGGATTTTAAATCTACTTCTGTCAATTTTTCATTACAGAATCAGACTTTTTTTAGCTTTAAATTTCTATTCTTATCAACGCATACCAAATTCATAATGCCAAAAATCAGACGTTTATAAAACAGAGACAATGATGTATTTTTAGAGTACATAGAAGAAAAAAAAAATGGAAAAGTTATCAAAAATAAACTAAAATACAAATGAGCATTAATAATTTTGATAGAATGGTGAAATATCAAAAACTCAGACATGTGGAGCCAAGATTTCTTTTAAATGGCATTGACCAAATTTTGCATACCTTTAGTATATTCCGATATGTGTTTTGCATGTGTCGATCTTTGGTTTGTTAATGCTTCAAACTCTCTTTCTATATTTCTCAGGTAAATAAAAATCTTATATATATTAATACGCTTAATCAATAGTTATCATAGTAATTCACTTAAAATGAAGATTGAATTTTCCAAAAGCTCAGTAGACAATTGCTTAAGATCATCACAGTTAGAAAGTCATTTCAAGTTATTTAGACAAACCAATTCGAAATTTTAAAGGCATAAAAGAATATACCAATTTTGCAAATCTGTAAATAATTTTTTACTGGTCAAGCTCATATAAATTATTTATATAGTGGTGAATAAAATATGTATGTATAAAATCGTAGAAATCATTAGGAAAATAGTTCAAACAGGTCTCAAAAACAAAAAAAAATCTATTTTTATACATTATTAAACATATGATGCACATTTGGTGTTTATATGTTCAAGAACAACTTAGAAATTATCCACGTATCCACACATAACATGATTTTATTATTGAGAGCAAACATTTTTTTACCCAGCCTTGTCATTTTTTTTTTCTATATAAACTATATCTAAATGATAAAAAAACATCTTTCTTGAGATATGGATGATTAAATTATTCTCTGAGGGGCCTTTTCAGGCCATACACTGAAAAAGTATGAGCTGTAAGGTCCTCACAGCTCTACTTTGAGCATCCCACAGGCATAAGCACTTGTCAGCTCTATTTCGATTCATCTCAAAAACTAATGCTTCATATTTTTTCCTGAAACCAAATTACTGATTATGAAAGTACAGCAATAATCAACTTCAGCACTTAGTAAATTTATTTGGTAACAACAGGAAAATGATTTTAGCTATAAAAAAATTGAATAGTTCTATTACTATTATGCTCAAGTACATATATAATCTTATCCTTTCAAATAAGTGTAACGTGTTGATTATGTGATCTGGTATGACTGCGTTTGGCCACTTTTTGTAGGATCCTATCGACCTTTAAACAGGTGAAACTGAAGTGTGGCATACTATTTGATATTTTGCCTATTTTGCTTTGCTTCTAGCATTTGTCTTATATAAATTAAAGCAAAATTTCAGATATACATTTTGTATTATAGTCCTTTGATTGATGTGAACAATCTGAAAAATCTCAGATGACCTCACTTTTTGAGCATTCTAATTTACTGGATCTCTGCAATTATTCTTAAACAGTGTCAATCAAAGTTTATACAAAGATACAGTTTGTATTTATACTTATTACCAAAATAAATTTTTTAAAAAGTCAATTTGCATCCAGTTTTTCAAGTAAACATTTAGATTTTTACATAATGAAAAAAGTGTGAATCAAAATGGGAAACCAAAAAAATAAATACATGAAAAAAAAAGTTACTAATTTATAGGTGTTTAAATCATGGTCAGTTTCCAATAGAAACATTTATTTAAGTGATCCCCAACTTTTGAACAACAAATCTGTATGAATTAGCAAAACTGAAAGGTGTAGGATTTTATTTTTATTTTTGTAATGAAATTTAGACACACACTTTTCATCCACAAGTTTATATGACTAACACGAGAAAGTAAAACATTAATGGAGCAGACTTTCATAAATGTCATATTCTTCTGCTTTCTTAGTAAATAAAGTAAAACCAACAGAAAAAATGTACTTTCCAAATTTTCCCATAAAATCTGACAGTAAGAACAGCATTTTTAAAAATAAATATATATTAATAATATTGAAAGCAGACGAGTGAGGCAGAGTAATTCCAGGTAGCCATATGAGAAAATGGACAGAATTTTTTTTATGTGTATCCACATAAGAAATTTGTCTGTAGTTATTTAAAGTATTATTTTCTACAATTGTTTTCATATAGTAAAATGGACAGCTCAGTTATTTGTTTCAGGGAGGTTATGTTCTGTTTCAGCTTCCAATATTAAATTCTATAGTAAAATGATAATTAAACTTTGAGCCTCATATTTGAACAAAACAAAAATTCAATAGAGTAAAAAAAATTTTTTAACATTTTCAAATTGAAATTCAAATAAGTATTTTACTACAACTAGATTAAATAACTTTTATATTGAAGATAGGAGAGATACTTTTGTAACAGAAGATACTCAAACAACACTTTATGACAAGCCCAATAAATTTTCTACTTATGCAAATATGTATTCCTTATAAGTCTTTAGTTCAATTAAATTTCTATTTACCCATAGTGCACAGGAACTTTTTGGAAACCTTGTATAAAGACAACATACATAAACAATTTTATAAATAATGGACTAATGAAAAGGATTATTTTTCTTGCAATTACATACCAACTTAAAAATGCCTTTATATTTTGATACAATTTGATATAAGTTACAAAAATACATATCAATAAAACCAGTCAGATAAAAATATAATTATTTATAACTTTTGGAAAATATACTTTTTAAAATATTCAAAATATTATATAAGAATATAAAAAAAATGTAAAATTTAAATTAAGTAAAAACAAACAATGTCACAAGGAATTCATATTGTTTTCAATGTTATCTACTCACTTGAAAAGGATACTGTTAATTCCTAAAATATGGTTTGGTAGAAGTATTCCCTGAAAAATATATCAAATGTTAAGATCACATAAATTACATAAAAACTTATCTAGAATTTCATTATTATTAAATACACACAAAAAACAAAATAAAACTAATATTAATTTTAAAACATTTAAATCCCATCTATTTATTTTATATATATCACCAGAAAGTTTTACATTGCACATATTGGTGGCATAAGACTAAAATTGCAACACCTGTCATAGATGTGCAGCAAAACAGAGATGTGTTGTTGAATTTCTCAATGCAAAAAAAAATATATTTTCAATTGATTCTGTTTTTCTCTCTTGTAGTCTAGGTTTCCTCTTGAAGAAAGTATCTTACTTTCACAAGCGAAGACATTGATATACCATTTATATAGACGATATCATTTTGTGGTTTTATTTCCGGAGGGATAAAGTTATGTTGAGAAAACCTATTGTTTTAAGTATTTGGTTTAATATGAATAGCCTTCAACTTCATAAGATTTTCTTTAATTTGCTTAACAATCATTCAATTTTTTTCAGGCTAATGATTTCTTTGTCTTCAATTATTCTGGTTTGAACTGATTTCACAAAAATATCACATGAAGCTTGCTCTGTCTATTCATGCTTGCTTGATGAGTTCATCAGGACTGGGTAAAGTCATAATAACATGACATGTGACAAGTGACGTGAATCGTGACACAATCTTTATTTCTAATTTTCATTAGCAACAATTCATTCTTATTTCCTTCTGCTCCTTGTTTTAAATGAAATGCACCTTTTGTTAAATACATTTTAAGTTTTTCCTTGATTCGTTTTGACAAACCATCGGCACACTATTGTTTTTGCCTTTTGACACAGGCTACAAACATCTGGTAAAATATAGACTGGGCTGGCTGCCATTTCCTCTTTAGAGCCCATATATATGTATATATTTTCTTTCAAAAAATATAACACATGAATTTATTGTAACAAAATTGAAAATTTTTCAATTACAATAAAAAAAATCCCCAAAATAAAAGTAGAAGAGAATTTATCTATTTTGATTTCTTAAACAACAATGATAATGAAAACACAATAATAGAATTCTTTTAAGAAATATATTTTCTAAGATTGAAATATCATGCACCTACGACAGTTATTCTCAAAAGAGAATATACTTAGTATAGTATAATTTAAAGCTGAATCTATCAAGAGGATACTCCTGTCTAGTGACATTTACATTTTAGGATGGTTTAATTTTGTTTGAGTGTTTCTAAAATTATTAAATCTAAACTTACATCTATGAATATTTTAAAAGTTGAAATCTCTATAAAACCATTATATATTGAGGAAATTAAACTTTAGCCTCCCTACATTATCTCAAAATCATTCAGAAAATAACTTTAAAAAAACTTTTAAAATAATTAGATATATCTAAAAATAACAAAATTAAAAATATTTCTAAAATTATTTTTGGTAAATTTCAATTCATGTAATTGAAATTATTTATAGCAGTGCAACTTAATGTCCACAATATTTCAATTTTAAATGAACTTTCTAAAAAAAATCATTCAATTCTATAAAGAAAAACAGAAAAAATGAATGGCAGAACCACTTAATTAAAAAAAAAAAGGATAAAAATTAAGTTTTTAAGTTCTTTTGCTTAATGACTTATAATATAGGCTTTTAGTTATTTAATACTGGAGGATTTCTTTATAGTATGGATTGGGTTTCTTTGAGTCATAGCTTTACAAAGTTAAAGGTATTTACCATTAGGACAGATTTTGTAAGGTCTAGATTTATCTTAAGGTAATTCAATGAATAAGTCATTTTTTATGGGTTAGTTTGTTTAAAAGAATAATAAATGTTGCATTGAAACTATCTTATATTCAAATTGCTAATAAAAAAAAACATTACATTCCAAAGAAACTCCCTATCAAAAAAAAATAACAGCTCATTACATTTTATGATGTCAAATATTCACCTTCTTTCAAAAGAGATAACTGATTAACCAGCACAAAAAAAATGTTCTAAGGAAATGCATTTAAGATAAAAATTTCATTATAGATCAGTATGCTATATTATTTTTTCCAGGTAAAAATTCATAATGAGTATGAAATAATAATGTTAATATAAACTATTTATTTTACAAAAAATAAATACAAGTTTTTTTTTTTAATAAATACGTGTGTGGCAAAATATTGAATGAAGGTCATCCAAAGTCCTAATATTGGTTGCAACTTTCATTTATGTCGTAGATGATTAAACCCATTTTACTTAGGTTCAATATATCTGATACTTAGGTAAAAATGAAATTTATTTTACTGTTTAATAAGATTGTTTAACAGACAATCATTACATAAGAATTCACCTCTATTTTTTCAAACCACTAATAGGACAGTGATTAAAGAGATTTTTATTTTGACACACTATTTTATTCTTTTTAATAATCCTAAAAACTGAATTCTTGACTTACATAGATATTTGATGACTTTATTTACATGAGTGGTTTAGAAATTATTTGAAGATAGATAAAATAAAACACATGTTCAGTTTGTAATATACTACGATATTTGAGCATATATACAAAAATCTGGCATTCTAAATACTAACTTTGAATTAAATTCCATGTACTTATACAATGAAGAATAAATATCTGTTATTTGAAAATACCGATCTTGTCTTTATTGTTACATTGCTTAGCCAATGTTTCTACCATTTACATCAAGTATTTCTTAGGGAACTTAGGAAAAATCACGTCCAAATCACAATATATCTTAATGAAACCTTTAATTAATCAAAGGTGATAGACTATTTCCATTCTTTTAACACAAAGTTGTTAAAAGTGATAAGTTGGAAGAATTATTCTTAATCATTTAGTCATCAGCCAGGATTGAAACTGCAACCTTTGTGATAAATTTCACTTAGAGTGCTATAAATCAAATACTTTTCCTTAAACCATTTACTCATGGCTGGATGAATGTACCATTCTTAAACAAGAAAGCACCTACATTCAATAAGAGGATTTTTAAGCTCACCAAAATGTTAGAATAAGAAAAAGTTAAAAGATTTTTTAATTTTCTTATTTTTATACTGAGCTGTGAAAACTAAATATCTAAATAGTTTTATCGCAAATACTTCTAAAGATTCTCTAAATAGTTTCAATAAATAAGATAACAAAATCAAACACAGATTTATCTTATTTTTAATTTTACTTTGAAAAAAATAGATGATTTAATGAATGTTGATTTTGTAAACAGAATATGAGATTAAATTCTAAAATTCACTCTTCTTAAATTGACCAACTAAATCAACATCAACACCAGTAGAGGATATATAACTTTCAGAATTAACTTCAAAATGTCATCATCTTATTTCCCTTTGGAAAAATAACAAAATTTTCTTATGAGGAAAGCAATAAGAAATGTATTGGCATGTTTATTAATCCTTAGAAAAAAGATTTTATGAAAAATTCTTTAAAAAAAAAATAAAAAGAATAAAAGAAAAGCCTAACCATCAAATTACTAACTTCAAAAGAAATAAAATTTAACTAGTTGCTTGTAAATTTTGGGCGGTTAAGGGATTAAACAGTTTCTATCTGAGATTGTTTTAGCATTCTTAAAATTTAAAAGTAAACCTACTTTTGGGATGTTTTTTTCATTTTCCATAACTGTATACCTACTTTTAGCTCACCCTGTATTAGCCTGATAGTGAAATGTAGTTCAACTTATTGTGTACTAAAATGATAACTCTACTTTAAATGCTGTTTCCTCTTTTACATATGAGTTCAATTTCACCGAGTTTTATTAGATACTATTGCATGTAATCAATAATAATAGAAATCAATTGATTATCAAGATGGTGAGCAGAGTAGCAGTAATGGTTGCAATGGCAAAAGTTGAATAAAGTAAAATAACAGAAAATAGCAGACGAGAGTTATTTAGATGCTCAGGGTCATTATCTGATCGAGCAAGACATGAAGGTGTAGAGAATGGCAAAAATGTCAAAAGCACCTGCACCATCAACTTTGATCCCATCATCAATAGAATGGGGGATAAAGTTTGTCTAATCAATACTTACCTCAAATATTCATGAAGCTATGAAACAGAGCAGCCTTTTATTAAAGAACAGGTTTCACCAACAAAATTTCACTAAGACTGACCTTAGAAGCAGAATTATTAATATGATTCAAATTCTTAGATAAAAAGAATGAGCTTTGATCAAATGATGGTCATGCAACCCAGAAGTGTAGGCAGTAAATGGTAGAATGAATTTCTTTTTTTTTTTCTTCGTATATTCATTTGCTTCAGCCTGTAGTTTTCATCCTTATAGTTATCATTTCCACTACATTTGGCCCATTAATCCTCTGGCCTTCTTAAGGTGAAATAGATATATAACTTCATCTTAAATGTTTCCAGAAAAATAGACCATAGTTTATTTGTATATTTTTTAACATTAGACTGCAATGTTTTAAATAAATTTTAGATATTAACTGTTTCTTTCTATTATGTTTTCAAACAACAAAGACAATAAAGAAACAAATGAGAAGATATATACAAAAAATGTCAATACTACATGCTTGTCTTTTCATCTATGGTAAAAAAAAATTCCTCTGTTAAAGTACAGAGTAAACTAGTTTTAATGATCCTTCTTGTTTTATTTATGAATATTAATCAATTGGTTGATATTTTTTTTAATAAATTGTATCAATTCTTGTAATAATAATAATAATGCATTAATTCAACTTAAAAAATGCATTACTTCAACTTAAAAAAAATATCAATTATTTGATTTTACAAGAGTAAAATTTCTATATCATTTGTTTTCAGAGTTATGTCCTCAAGTATGTAGAACAGTTATGTTGTTTTTTTTTTTGTATAAACCTTGTTATAAGATTTTTGGACAAATACAAAATTTTAAAATAGTGATATAAATGCACATATTTTTGACTGATGTCATTATCCTAAAATAAAATTATTATTCAACAAAAAAATTAAAAATTTAAGACATTAGATTTTAATCTACATTTGAGATCAAACAATCAAAAATAAACAAGAGGGAACAATAGATATTTAATAATAGCTTTGATAATAAAATTTTATCTCTCTATGTTATTTGTTTTATTTTTTATCAGCCTTGACAGTTTTCTAAATCCACATTAAATTATATTCTATTATAAAACAAATATTACATAAAGACATAATTTTTCTGAATAGTTAGGTTTATAGTTTTTCTTGAAAATTTAGCCGATGATATATTGAAAATTTGTAATATTAAATAGTTTGAAAAATGTTATGCCCAAATATTTCAGCACAAAAAACGAATTCTATCTGTATACTATCAACACATTTTCTGATCATTATGTATCATAATAATTGCTTTAATCATAAATGTCATTTTATGATATGCAAATGATATTGTGCTTTAAAAAACATTAATCAATGAAATAACTATAAACATGTTTTTGCAGATGCAAATATTTTACACGCACACACATTTGTATATTATATTTACTTGGTGAGCACTAACCCAAGTTTGGCACAAGGCCATTTTTTATGTGTTCTTATCCGGGCTTTTTATATTCAGTGTTAACCTTCACCTAGATGAGCTGCTCTCCTAAGCTAACGAGCTCCATCTTCCGGAGGCAGCTAAAGTGTATACAATAGTTTTGACTGGGGTTTGAACTCGCGTTATACGATTCCAGAGCCTGAGCTCCATCGTCACTGCCTAAACACATACATTTGTATATGTTATACATTAAAAGACAGGTTTTAAAAAAAACTTCTAATGATATATATGTCTCATTGAATAAAATATGATATAGCGTTTTTATCTTATTCAATTTTGGCTTTACACTAAACATTTTTTTACTAAAGATTTTTAGATACAAGAAACCAGCACTACAATTTAATTACATGGGTTAAGTAGAGTCAGATACCATTTAATTTTGTAATGGAAATACTTTTCGACAATAATTTAAGTTCTTTCAGAGTATCTAAAATAACTTTTCTTTGAGCAAATACCTAACTCTAAAATATGAAATTATTTTTCTGCAGTGTTATCAAAATAGCAAGCAATATTTTAAAAAATATATAAACTCTTAAATGACAAGATTTATCAATTTGTTTTTGACAAAGATCAGGTTTGATATTTTAATGCAGAAGAGTGTAATTAGTCATTACATTTTTTTTATTTTTCTCTCTCATCAAAAGCAATATTTTCTTCAAAGAATTTACCATAATGACAAAATCAATTTAAGAACTTTTCGTAATAGTCTACTCATTTGAACCAAGGAAACAGTAAATAAAATTTATATTTAGAAACTGAAAAAAATGATATCAAGCTTAAAAGATTTCAAAAACATATTTATTCGATTTTACTAAATGTCAAAATAGCTATACTTTTCACACCAAAAATAATTGATTTTTTCATCAAATATATATATATATATCTATATATATATATATATATATATATATATAGAGTGCCCGCA
>JAUZSX010177559.1:0-16540 GCA_034780655.1 Idiosepius hallami
TACTTGGTGAACACCAACCCAAGTTTTGCACAAGGCCATTTTCACGTGCTCTTACCCGGGCTTTTTGCATTCGGTGTTACCCTTCACCTAGGTGAGCTGCTCTCCCGAGTTAACGATCTGTCCGAGACAGCTAAAGGTGAAAGTAATGGTTTTGACTGAGATTTGAACTCACGTAATACGATTTCAGAGCTCGAGCTTTTACCAATGCGAATTAATATATATATATATATATATATATATATATATATTTATTATTATTATTAACCAGTGGTGTCTGAAGGACTTTCCTAATAAATATTAGTCCTAACACACACTTCATGTTGGCCTGTAATATATATATATATATATATATTGAAAATAATCTAAGAAAAAAACCTGGAAATGTATTATGCCGGCACTATGAGTTTTCGGTTCCACCTTCGTCAAAGCATATCTCATTGTATTTAATTTCCTGCATCCACAAGATGTTTAACACGGACAGAAGACGATTTTTTTTTTTTTTAAATAAGTTTGAAAAAAAGGAAATTGAAAGATATAAAAAAATGTAAATGCATCTATAATGGTCAGTGGAAATCAAGTCTTTTGTTTTTCCTGAATTATCTATATTATACATGGTAAAAATTTATTTTTCATTTCTTCTAATGAATATATATCTACCTGAAGAGGCACGACAAGGTGCCGAAACCCACAGGGTCATAGTCAAATACCAATATATATATATAACCGCTCTATTTGTAAACCTACAGAGTTACAACTATTGAGCACTCTACTTTGCAATACAACAAATACAACGCTTATACACACACACACATATATATATATATATATATATATACGCCAGTAGTCGTGTTCCAACTAAAATGTAACAGACAAAAACCCCAAAACGTTAATTCCTGAGGATGGTCAAGGAAGACCGAAAACGTTTGGAAGAGAACTTGGAAGATTAAGACACTCGACTCCACAACTAAAATTCTTGTTAGAAAGCAATAAAAAATATGATTAAAAATACTAAAATAGAAACGAAAATTCTTTTTAATGAAACGTGACATTATGCTATGTTAAGCGTAGACACAAAGTCAAACGGCCTTCGGTGACTGTCAATTTCTCGACTGAGCGGTCATCATCTATTTCTGGCTTCGTTTTCGGTCTGATGACCGCCCGGGCGAGAAATTGACAGTCACAGAAGGCCGTTTTGTGATTCTGTGTCTACGCTCTATCACTGATATTTAGCACTTTAACTATAAATTTAAGCAATCTTACACACATAGAGAGGTTTACTTCTGTCTATCTTTATTACTATATCGAACGTAACTATATATAAATTGCTCTATTTGTAAACCCAAAGAGTTACAAATATTGAGCACTCTACCTTGCAATACAGCAAATACAACGTTTGTTCTCCAACCACCTTAAAAAAAGTGTGGATAATACCGAACTTAACTTGTATATATATACATACACACACATATATATATTTATATATCTTTTCGGGTGTTATTGGATCTAGTCCCAAATCAAGGATACGAACTGAGGAGGTTTGTTACTTCGCTTACATTTGGTCCTTCTTCTAATGGTTCTTCTGTCAATTCCTCTTGGTATTTGTCCTCATCAAATTGATCAACGTCGACTTTACGAAACTTACAAGCACCAGTGTTTTTCGACATTGTCCACTGAGTGTCGTTTTAAAGTTTAAAAACAATGTTTGTCTTTGTGAAAGGAAAAAAATATCAGCCAATTTTTGAAGCTGAACTTTTAAATCCGGCCAAAATTCAAATCAATTCTTCAAAGAAGAGGAAAAAAAAATATTAACACGCCCCGGAAATAAGTTAGAATTCCGGAAGTAAGTATCGCTTCAAATAAATCATCATTCTAATTTTAATTTAAAGTTTTTAAATTTCGATTTGAAAAAAAAAACTTATCTTACAAAAAAAAAAAAATATATATATTTATATATATATATATTAAATTTAACGCTCAATTTAACATTTTATAAATCTAAAAAAAAGAAACAAAAACATTTTTATTTGAACGTAATCCCGTACCGGAAGTTTACATATAATTTGTTTTTAATACTATTAATAAATTTTTATCATTGTTTTTTTACTTGAATAAAAAAATTTAAATTATTTTTAGACTCTTTTCAAAAATGTTTTCAGTAAGATTATATAAAAAAATTAAACTTTTTAATTCTTATTCATACCATCATACCGGATGTAGCAAAAGTCACGTGATGAGATATTATTGAACTTCCTTTGGAAATTCAACTCGAAATAAGATGGTGAGTATTTTTCTCTCTGCCAAATTTAATCGGAAATAATCTGTTAATATTTATTATTTTTACTCTTTGATTTTGTAAAATATCTGTTGCTTATTATATTAAAAGTGAATTTTATTACTTTTTGCTTATAAAAGTGATCTTTTATGTAACTTAAAATCTATAAATTACCATTGCATTTTAACCTCGTGTAAATGATTAATATTTTGTATTATGGTTTTAAATCTTAATATATTTCAGTTTTTAACTTTTTTTTCAAATCCTCTGTTAATCGAATTGATAAAAAATAAAATATTCTGTTTATTTGTTGTACGTGCCTAATGAAAATGCCGGCTATTTAATTGCTTAAAACCATTCTCACAAACCGATTTATCTAATTTTATTTTCATGTTATATTTTAGGCTAAAGTTAAAGCTAAGGATCTCCGCGGCAAGCGAAAGGATGAATTAAAAACCCAAGTTAAGGAATTAAAAAATGTAAGTATGATTTATTTATATGTTTATATATATATATATATATATATATATTTATATTGATTGTCTACAACTTAAAACAACACGTGTCTTATCTGCTCTTTTTCATACGTTGCTACGGTTCCATTAGGACTTTGGACCCTGACTTACTACACTCAGTCAATCTACTGACAATTTTCATTGCCGAAATATCAATGCGTTTTGTGTTCTTTTACATTTACAAAGCCGATAAATCGGCCTTTAAGAGTCCAAAGGGTAAAAAGGTGATATTAATTCTTAGAACCCCGACTTATCAAAATTACCAAGTAGTAGTCACTTGTAGTCGTTATATTAGAGGAACATGTGAAAGCCAAAATATCAGTTTGTTTTTTGCCTTATGTTGTCAGGGCCGATATATCTGCCTCTTAGAGCCCTAAGGTTTCAGAAAAAAAAATAATGGATTTTTAATTTAAAAAATGATTTAATGGCAGTCCTTTACAACTATCCGTACCTTTCGAGAACATGGACTATAAATCTGTCAGCGACACTTTTCCATTTTCACCGTCAAATCACGTGTTATTAGTTAGCAATCTAAAAGTGAAAGGAATTTGAGGGTGAAAATGGAAAAGTGTTGCTGACAGATTTATGGTCCCTGTTTTCGAAAGGTACGGATAGTTGTAAAGGACTGCCCGAAATTTAAAAAATTAACGATATTTTTTTGAGTGAACAAAAAACTAAACATTTTGTAAATTCAAACAATATACTAAAAAGAAGCTGTTAATAATCACACGGTATTATCACAAGGGAAGTAACCATTGTTTGCACTTAAGATTGACGATAAATTCACATAGCAATATTTTTCGATAAAAAAAATCCCCTTGGACAGATTTAAATATTTTATTTTAATAATTAAATAAAAATGCATATCCCCTCGTAGAATGCCTGATTAAAAAAAACTTGAAACGTTAAATAGGAATTAATTACATGTCCTCTCAAAACAGTGAAATTGACAAGTTTAAATATTTTGATTTAAAAAAAAAAAAAAGGTACTTGTCCTTTCGAAAAACGGTGAAATTTGAGTGGAATGGAATGCCAGATTATTAAAGAAAATTGAAACGTTAAATAAAAATTTCACTTTTCCATATTTTTCGATTAAAATAAAATTCGATAACATTTTAATCATAAAAAAAATCAATTTTTAACTATCTCCGTTTGAACCCGGATCGCCTCCTTCTAATGCCAACTCTCTACTAGTTGGGCTAAATTCAATTGTTATTTAAATGCTTTATTAAAACCTATATTAAAGGAAAACACTGATTTTTACCGTGCGGATTGGTCTACGAAAGATCTTCAACTATCCACTTCCTTATTAAAAAGTTGAGCTTAGAGATTTTTTTTTCGAGAGAGGATATATTAACTATACAGGCTTATCTTTCTGTTAAAGAAACAAATTTGAGAAAATATTTTGGGGTAACGCCGCCTTTTTCAGTGGCGTGTGTCCGGACTATTACCAGATAATCGACCATTATATTTCTTTTTTTCTGAAATTTTGCCACAAGTTGTATTTTTATATCTAGTGCATACTCCAAATGGCCAAAAGTTGCCCCGTAACTTTTGATTCATCCATTACATTTTTCTTAAATTTACCCAAAACGTGGAGGGAATTGTCCCAAACGTAAATCCAGTTTTCCTGAACGTAACAATTCTGGTTTGAGGCTAAAAACACCACTTTAAGGGTCACTTTGCCCAAAATCTTTTTTTTTATGCTCCATTCACTGGACCCTCAGAAGGAACCATGCATTACTGTTTTTAAGTTGACCTGAAAACGGCACCACAATACATTCCTGCCAAAAACAATATTCTAGTAATCCCTAATTACTTGCAAACAATAGAAACCAAAACAAGATTTAGTGAAAAATAAATTTCATGCATGCCCTGTGTTGGCCTTGGGGACCATGCCTTAAACCATCAAACGATTTGGCCACTGGACTTGAATCTCCAGTTGTACCAAAATTAAACGAATACTTTAGCTAAAATTTTTTAAACATTTTTGTAAAATTTGAAAATATGCTTATACTTTTTAATAATGTAATTTAGCAGTGTAAATTTATCCTGATGTAGAAAAGCAGTAACTAGCACAATTGTGTGGTAAGGTAGAGCATTGGTAAAAGCTCTGACTATGGAATCGTATTACATGAGTTCAAATCCAAGTTAAAACGATTGCATCTACCTTTAGCTGCCTTGGGCATATGGGGCTGTTAACTGAGTATCTCATCTAGTTGAAGGGCAATACTGATTTCAAAACCCCCAAAAAATCTTCCAGTTTGGAGGTTGAGCATAGGGCTAGCGACTCTTCTCGCAAAATAAGTATGCTACGAAAACAGCAAAAACAAAATGTGCTGCCCACGGCACTACTGGGTGTAAGTAACGGTTTAAGAAGCACAATTACCAATTAACATGATAAAACTGAAATATCAGATGTCATTTTCACTAGGTTGTAAAGGTTGATATACCAATCATTATGTAAAAGTTAAGGATTGGAATTAAATTCCATTTTAAAATAATTTTTGAATTAATAATTGATTAGATTATCTAATACTTAATTTGGATAATTTTCTTAAATTAAGATTCATCTGTAGTAAAGAACCTACTTTGAAAGTTTTGAATATATAACCTAAGCTATTAGTGCTTTAGAATGTTAATGGATTAACCTTTCTTTTATACCATAAAAGTTAATGAATTTTATTTATTTTTTCTTACCAGGAACTTGCTCACCTCAGAGTTGCAAAAGTAACTGGAGGCCAGGCTTCAAAATTGTCCAAAATGTAAGTTTGTTTTTATGTGCATATAACTCTATCATAAAAATAATTCTAATAATCATTTGCTTTATACTTCTATCTATATTTTTTTTTTTTATCAAAAAGTGGAGTCTTCATTGATTTTTAAGCCAAGGTTGAACTAAAAACATTGAAAAATTAAAAAATCCTTATTAAACTGAAAAATATTTCAATTTTACTTTAAATGGTTTATTTATTCAGTTAAATTCATAAATGAAAACCAAAATCTGATTTTTATTTTGGCATTGAATATATATTATTATATTGGGTTGGCAACTAAGTTCTTGCCGTTTTTAAATCTATTAATGTTTTCATTTCAAGAGAAAAGTTAAGACTGCGTGTGAGAAAACAAGTGTGTAATACAGAATTATAGTGAATGCGTATGTGTAATTCAAATAAGAGAGTGGGAATTTAAACAAAAACGTCAAACTTAATTGCAAACCTAATATAAATGTAATTAAAGTTGTTTTTGCTCTTACTATGTTCAGAAAATAGTTTAAATTTAGTTAAGATGCAAAATAGTGATTATTTAACCTATGAGGCTCACTCACTTCTCCAGTTCCCAGAAAAATGATCTAAATAGATTTTTATGTATTTATGAAATTTTTTTTTTTTCTTCAGCCGAGTTGTTCGCAAATCAATTGCCCGTGTGCTGACTGTCATTAATCAAACACAAAAAGAACATCTTCGCAAATATTACCGTGGCAGAAAATTCAAGCCAAAGGATTTGCGTCCCAAAAAAACCCGTGCTATGAGGAGACTTTTAACTCCCCATGAAAAATCTCTGGTCACACATCGACAGGCAAGAAAGAGGATGTTGTGGAAAGTCAGGAAATATGCTGTTAAAGCTTAATAACTGAGAGCCATGAGAAATAAAATCTTTAAAATTCATGCCTTGTTTTGTCAGTTTTTTTTGTTTTTTTTTAAGCTGTAATCAACGTTAAGTACACCACTCTCTTATCATGGGTATATTGTTCTATCCCCTAGAACATTATACCCATATAATATAATTAAATACAGTTATTGCCCTAGAATCTAAGAAAATAACTGTAGTTATATTAACACTCCAATGCCCAACATAGCTGAGTTCCCTTGCTATAGGCCAACATAACCCAATTTTTTAAGTTGAACTCATTAGAGCTATGGAACTGTAAGTTTTTCCCTGTGGGTTCTAAGACGGCTGGGCTGATTTTACTGAAAATTCACACAGTTGTACTTCATGTGTCTGGAAGTGTTTCGAAGTACACCCTGATAAAACTCAAATTGAAGAAATGGTTCAATTTTAAAAAAATTTTACACACTACCATTGAAAGAATAGTCCAAAAGATTTCTGCTTACAGATCGCCCCCCACCCAAGCTCTTTTGCAAATTTTTGGTCTTAAAGCACGGGTCTCAAACTACAGCCTGTGAGCCAGATCTGGCCTGTAGGCACCCCACCCCCAATCTGGCCCGCAAAGACACTTAAGAAATAAACAATTAACTTTTAAAAACCATTTTCAACCTAAAGCCAGATTTTTCCACAATTTTGTCATCAAAAACCCAGTTTCACCACTCACATTTAGGAAACTGAACAGACTAATTATATTACTATTGGTGGTAATTTAACTTTTTAAAATTTTAAATATTTTCTTAACTAACGAAGCTTGTGTTATGCACTTCAATTAATTAAAATATTTACTCTTTGACCAGCAGTATACGGTTTGTCGGCCCTATAAGTGCTGGATAAAAATTCTTGGGCTGTAAAGTTTGAAGAGCCTTGGTCTAAAGACTTGAAATTTGTTATGGAACAAATCCAATTTGGTTTTCAGTGAGAAAATAGCTGCAAAAACCGTGCCATATTGGTAGGATTAAAAAAGCACATGCATGGAGTGAAGGATTCTTATTGATGCCCTTGAAATCTGAGATTAACTATGATACAATAATAATGAACTATCTTTTCAAGGTATTAACGAAAGCTTTCGGCCTGACAAACGCATAAGCGAGAAACTGGCAGTTGCTGACTCCCGTTGACTGTGTCTACACTTAATATACACTATCACTAATATTGGGCATTCTATTATAATTTTAAGCAACCTTATCACTTAAAATAAATAAAGGTTTTATGATAATTAAGACAGTCAAAATTATCTTGAAGTTTGCTTATGTTCATATTTACCAAGTATTTATTTAAAAAAAAAACAACAAAAAGAAAAACAAATCTTTTAGTCATTCAATTAATCAACAACAAAAAAGCCTTTTTTCAAAACGTCCTTTTTTTATTATTTTTTTCCTTCCTTCTTCACAAAAACAAAACTGTGCAGATCATCAGTTTTAATAATTGTATTTTTTTTTTTTTTTTACAAATCACTCATATTTAGATAAAAACACAAACAGCCAATATTATAGAGATTTTCAAATAGTCATACCAAGAGAGCGTCATTTAGCTTGTATGACCCACACATACACCATTTTCATGTACCAGATTGTCAGCATCGGAAAAATATTTAAAAACCAATAATAAATAAAAATCAGATATCACTAATAATAATAATAATAATAGTGATGATAATTAATAATAATGGTAATAATATATAATAGTAATAAAGGCAATTATGTTTTAAGTAAATCCCAAACACTTGAGGTGTTTCTTATTTGGTTTACAAGGTCAAATCCATCCAATATTGAAACATTGTATATTTATTTACACAGAGCTATTTTCACCAATTGAACACAAAGACAAGTTCGTGAGCTGAAAGACTTTATTTCATCTCAAGATAGACCAGTAATATATAAGATGGGAATATACTTATGTGTGTGTGAGTTTGTGTGTATGAGAACACTTTAATTATATTTACTTGGTGAACACCAACTCAAGTTTGGCACAATGCCAGTTTTCCATGCTCTTATCCGGGCTTTTTACATTCGGTGTTACCCTTCACCTACATGAGTTGCTCTTCCAAGTTAACGAGCCCCATCTTCCAGAGACAGCTAAAGTGAAAGTGATGGTTTTGACAGGGATTTGAACTTGCGTAATACGATTCCAGAGCCCGAGCTTCTACCAATGCTCCACTGTCGCTGCCTAATATACATATATATATATATATATAAATTTTTTTTCACTCATTTGAGTATAAAATAACATTGTTAAATTGATAGACAACACTGTCAGTTACAACAATGTCTTTATATGAAAATTATGTAATTTTTTTGTTAACCTTTTTTTCAATGAAAAGTCAGTTTAGTTTTTTGGAAGGTGTGCAGTAGTCACAATAAAATCTTTAAAATTAAAGTCCTTTATAATCAAACGTGTCTGATATAAGTTAAGAAAGACTCTTTGCATCAAAAATACGTTGAGAATTATAGTTAATGAATAAGAAAAGTGCTCAATACTTAAGTAGAGGTTTATAAAAGTTGTATAGTATTCTCTAACTGGGTTTTCACCATCAGGAGAATATCTAACAATATGGGTCTTACATGAAAAATATAGACCCATATTATAGATATTCTCCTGATGGTGAAAACCCAGGTAGAGAATACTATTCAACTTTTAAATATACATTTATATATATATACATATATATTATAATATGTATGATATATACATATAATTAACATATATAACATACGTATAAGTTAAAACATAAGGGCGCTAGAAGGTGTCATCAGTGATGTTTATGTACGCGGATCATTAGGGAGTTTCGGGTCTCGCAACATCATAATCCTTCACCACGCTGACCCGACCAGAGCTGATCAGTCTCTGGTCCACCTTCCATAAGCGCTATATATATATTAATACAAAGATAACAAATACATTATTTTGTAAACCCATATGCTATGCTCTTTAGCTCTACCATAAGATATTGATCTACTTTATATATATATATATATAATACACACACACACATATATATATATATATATGCACTTTATTACCCCATAATATTTATGCAAAGTGAGTATAATGTTTATAGAAATAAAAGAAAACCACATGATCCTATCATCCTAGAAATCAAAAAAATTATGATTTTAAATTCCTTTCTCTTAAAGAAATTGAGATAATTACAGGGTGTCCAAAAAAACTTGCTGAACAGTAGAAACTAATGTCTTAATGCCAACGGAGGACATTTCTGGCATTTCCTATAAGATAAGACACTTTGAAACTGTAAATAACTTAAACCTTTTTACTGGTAAAAATTGAATTGTCTAAATGTTTTATGATAAAATTTACTGTTTATTTCAATTTCTATACACCCATAGTGCATGGTATCTTTATGGACAGCCTGTACTTAAAATCATTGAATTAGAAATTCATAATTCTTATCAAATGTTCTAGAAATTTTAAATTTACAAAATCCAAGGTTTCTACAATAAGAATTCAAATCAAAACCAAAAA
Source organism: Idiosepius hallami (assembly GCA_034780655.1). Taxonomy (NCBI): domain Eukaryota; kingdom Metazoa; phylum Mollusca; class Cephalopoda; family Idiosepiidae; genus Idiosepius; species Idiosepius hallami. The sequence goes on from JAUZSX010177559.1 coordinate 9,937, forward strand.
ATGGAAAGAGACAAAGTTTCTTTTTTTAAAAGGAAAAACTTATTTTCCTTTTTCAAATTTAATGATTAATTTTGATTAATATCAAATTCATACCATTTCAACTTCAAAATGAACTTATTTTGAAGTAAAAGATTAATCAATTTCAAAATGGATTAATCAACTTCAAATTGGAAACTGCTTGTTTAATTATTTCTCATTTTGAAGTCATTTTCCAATTTGAAGTTGATTAATCCATGTAGAAGTTTATTGCCTCATTTTGAAATTGATTAATTTCTTTACTTGAAAATAAGTCCATTTCAAAGTTAGATGACAAATATGTTATAATTGATACAATTCAAAAGAAAAAAAAAGTAGCATTGAGTTCCATACCTTGCAAGCTATTTGATACACAATTAAATAAAAAAAAAATCATTTAAAAACTTTATAACAAAAAGATACCAGCATTTTTGGTCTGTAATTATCAAACTGGAATGGTATTTGAGAAAGCATGACAAATACAATATTATGCTAGTTGGATTTTCCATAAAATTTTTCAGAACAAATAATTTTAGGATATTAATACAATAATATATAAATATTTTAATTTCAAAAAATTAAATTAAAATCCTACATAGAGTCATTATCATTTGTTTGTTTTGGTTTTACGGCATATCAACCTTTTTAGGTCATTTAATGAAGAGAACAATCATTTTTGATAAATATTTTTTTGATTAGAATTATTTAACCCATAGTTGGAGGGAATGTGGAAATTCATGCCTGTCCCATGGGTATTAGTTGAATTATGAATGCTAATGGAATGAGTAGGATTTAAACTCGTATCATATAATTTTGAAGTCTGACTACCTACCCACTAGGCCTAGTGGACTTCCCCAAAGATTCATTAATATAGATTTATGAAGAACGTGCAAAAGGTATATTTGGCAAACTTATAAAGCTAACATAAATGTTTTTTTTTCTTTTAAAGATATTTAATGAAAATTGCACATGGAATGAATACATGTTACCAGTTTTTCTTTAACAATTAACTTTTATGTCAGAGAGAGGCCTGAAAGCAACAACTAATGCCTCAGAGAAACAAACATTAAAAACAAAAAAAGGATACAATAGACATTTCTTTAATTTTACATTTAAAAAATTACTTAGCGTTGCCCTACCATAGTTAAGTGGTTGGCACATGTTGATGGACTGAATGTATGATTAAATTGATAAAAAAGAAAAAAAAATATATATAATATATATAATGCATGTATATTATATATAATATACATATATATTCTATATATATATTTATTAATTAAATAAAAAGAAGAATAGTAATAAATATAAATAAAAAATAATATAAGTACACTCTTCATTTTACATATATATATATATATATATATATGTATATATATTAAATATATGTAATAAACACACATATATGCACCACAGATGTGAATTAAATATACAAACATTTTTAAATTATAAAATATTCTTGAAACTCAAAAAAGTATGTTTTTTTTCAATGTAAGCAAAAAAAAAAAAACTTTTCCTTATTTAGTATTTCTTTTGTTAGACTTATCTCAAATAGTTGAAATATTGAAGAAATCATGAAGTAAATTGGAATAAAAAATATTCAGTAAAATTTATTCATAAAACTTGGTTATTTTGCTTAATATTTTAAACATTTGCAAATAATTCTAAAAAAATTCATTTTTTTTGTTTTTTAATATAAGGGTTCTTTTTTTTCAGAATAACTTATATAACAATATATTTTCATTATTCATTGAATACTGGTAAAAATTTATTCTAAAAAGTTAAAAACCCAGCAAAATAAGAATGGACTATCAAAATAGCCTTGTCATTGAATTTTATTCTCAATAATAAAAAAAAAAGGACACATATTTGTTGATACCTATATTCTATTATTTTATTCTCGTATAAAAAAATAATAATTTTTTGTTTTAACTTGATATTTATAATTAATTTAGATTTTTAGAATTCATGTCAAGTGACTCTAACTATTAATTTCTTTAATTTTAAGGTTTTAACTCCTAAAAGACCTTAGAGGCACTTCTTGTTATAAAGTTACAAAAAGACATGGAATAAAAACAAAAAAGAAACTAAATAATAATTCTACAGAATTAAGTCCTTGTTTTGAACTGATTCATTTTAAAAGACCCACAAGATGGTCAAAAATCAGGTAACGTTTTTAACAGAGAAAAAAAAAAGATATGATCTATTAGTTAGTATTACAAGTAAAATCTAATGAATGATTTTATTATAATCTATGATAATTTATTAATTAGTGAGTAAATTATTTAAAATTCCTTATGTCAGAAATATATGTATATTGCGCACATTTTTTTTCTTCCTTTAAAATGTTCCTTTTTTTCTTCCTTTAAAATGTTACCAAACTTTTAGACCATCCTGTAGGAAAGGCCTTTAATAAGTTCTAAGAAAAATAATTACCACTAAATTATGGTAATCCATATAGAAACATCAAAATAAAACTAATATCTAAAAAGTATCCAACTTTTATTTTTCCCATGCAAAAGGGAGAGAATGATAGCGCACAAAAATACTTTTTCTATCTAAAAAGTATCCAGACTTTATTTTTCTAACGTCTCTGCACACTCATCCTATTTGATCCAACATTTCTTGGACAAACATGGAATTCAAGTCATTTGCCAATCTCCCTACTACTCTCCAGACATAGCTCCTTGCAACTTCTAGTTGTTTTCAAAATTGAAAGGATCCCGTTTTGATAGTAAAGAGATAATGTGGAATATTGGTCAAACATAGAATTCAAGTCATTTGCCAATCTCTTTACTACTCTCCAGACATGGCTCCTTGCGACTTCTAGTTGTTTTTAAAATTGAAAGGATCCTGTTTTGAGAATAGAGAAGAGATAATGTGGAATGAGAGGGTAGAGATGAACACCCTTCAAAAATATGACATTAAGAGGTGTTTCTAACAATGGAAGGATTGGTGGGCTGTGTGCAAACACAACGGGCCAACTTTGAAGGAGATTAGGGTCCAAACCCCGAGAGCAATGTGAAAGACAGGCCTTGTATATACCTTCTGTTTGGCGCTTTTGTAGAACAAGCAAATGGAGAAATTGTCCAAAATATTTTTTTTGGTTGGGGATCGGTTATAAGACAGCACCAGTTGTAAGACAGCAATTTGATTGGCTAGGTTTAGAGTTAGGTTTAGAGGTTAACATTTCATTAGCCAATCAAATTGCTGTCTTATAACCAGTCCTCGACCAAAAAAATATTCCGGATAATTTTTCCATTTTCTTGTCCTGCAAAAGCGTCTTCTGTTTTTCTATCATTTTTGGGGGAAACATACAACATAGAAAGAAAAAAAAATGACACAAATGAGCAGCAGTCCATTTTCTTTTAAGTGTTGCATGTGCTAGGGTCCTTAGTATTAGCATACAGAAATATTTACCATATTATTAGAGTGTGCCATAAAAAATTGTATTTTAATATAAAAAAAATAAGACATTTCATATGGTACAGATTAATAGAGTGGGCTAAAAGCAGGTATATAGTTATGAAAAGTAAAAAAGTTCAAAAGTAGGTTTATTTCCAAAATACTTTTAATAATCTTAGACAAAAACTGTTTAATCCTTTAACTGCTCAAAATGTCTTTCTTGGCCAACATTGTAACATTCTTCACAGCCAGTAAAACAAAAAATAAAAAAATCATTTATAAAGAATATAAAAAGGTTTATATAAAGAAGTATATTAAAAAAAATTTAATGACAGTACTTTTGGCCCACCCTATATACATGTGTGTGTGTGTGTGTGTCTGAGTTTAAATCTTTAAAAAATGTTATTTCTAAAATAACATAAAGAATAAACAAATTGTGAATAATGAATATTCATTTCACACAAAATAAAAATGTTTGTAAATGACAATAAAGTGACAATGTTTTACTTTTTTTTTTTTCAAAAAACAAAATGTCTGTTTTCGAAGAAGTAAAATTTAATAAACTTTTCTTTCTTCTTAAAATATTAATAACAGTGCCATTTTTTCTTTTTTTTTCTTTTCCAATGCTTGAAAAATAATTTTAAAATAATTTCTGTTTCTTTTTTGTTTTTGTTTTCGGAAAATTTAGTAAATTTATCAGATGTTTGATAAATTTTCTTTTCTTTTTTTCATTCTTTTATTGTGTTTTTTTTTTAAATCATTTCTAAACATTTTTGTAAAGGCAGACATTTTTTTTCTTTCTCTTGAAATATTCTTACAAGGATAGAAAAAGAAATCAGTTAATTAAGTCATATGCAGTAAACTCTTTTAATAACAAAAGAAAATTTGAAAAATTCATTAATTTATTGATTTGTAATCATTTGTAACTCTACATCAGAGTTTTTTTTTATTATTATTATTTAAGAAACATTTACAAAGCATTTTACATATTTACAAGCATAAAGTACAAAATTGGTCTAAAATTTACAATAAGCTCAATAGATAAGTCAACTTTTATATAACTCATTTACTTATGAGTCAATTAGAAAATGATTTTTAGGTATTAGTGTATTTTCGCACACATGGGTGTTCATATGCAGTTTGAACTAACTGTCACTAAATATGGCACCCATGGGTGTTCATATGCAGTTTGAACTAATTATCACTAAATATGGCATCCATGGGTGTTAAAATTCAGTATTACCGATTTTTATTTTCATTTGATAACAATATTAAAAGATTTTATAATTTCCCAATAATTATCTTTCTTTTTTTTTTTTTAGAAATAATGGATTAAATTACATCTTGGTTGAGAATTATTAGGGGTCATAACTTCTCCAAGAGTATACATTTATTGTGTATATTAGTGTTCCAAAGACTAAGCCTTTACAACTGAGCCATAATATAGACTTGTCTTAATACAAATAAATAAAAAATGTAAGTATGATGAAGTTTGTTTCTTTAAGCATTGTAAAATATCATGGAGGTATTTTTGGAGATAATTTTAGCCTTTTATTTGATTACAAAAAGAAAAGAATGAAAAAAAAATAACAATGTCGTAAATGGTTAAAGAAAATACAAAAAATAAAATTGGTTTTTACTCCAATCACAAATCAGAGAAAAAAAAGAAACAATAAAAAGTGAGTATTTCAACAGCAGTAGAATTTCTTTTTTAAATGATAAGAAAGAAAAAAAAAGATAAGAAAGAAAAAGAAGAAAAGAAATGAAAAAAAGGAAGAAAAGAAACAAAAAAGAAAAAGAAAATAAAAGATACAAAATGAGAAAAAAAAGTAAAAAAAAAGAATATAAAAAATGAAAGAAAAATCGAAAAAGAAAGAAACAAAAAAAAAGACAAAAAAAAGAAAAACAGGGAAAAAGAAAAGATAAAACAAATAAAAAGTTAAACTTAAAAATATTTTTTTTAAATATTCTTTTTAAGAATGAATTTTGTGGTTGAAAAAAAGCCCTAAAATTTTTTATAATTTGTCTGGCAACTTTTCTAAAACAGGATCCCAAACTTATAAAACCAGGCTTTAAAAAAATAATAAAATAAAATAAAAAATAGAATAGAAAAAAATAAAATAAAATAAAATGAAAAAAAAATAATGAGGGATGTGACAATATGCTTTTATAAATAAATCTCACCATTACTTGACTATTTTGCAATTTTATCATTTCTTCAAAGTTCACAATTTTATATTTTGAATTTTGACCAGAAAAATAAATATAATTGTTTCATTTACATTCATAATTTTTCAAAATAATAATATTTTGAGCAAATTTTTAAATAATTTCATTAAAATTTTAAACATATTTAATTCATTGACAATATTGCGATTTTAATGCAAATGATATTAAAAAAAAGAAGAAGAAGAAATTTTGCATAAATCATTTTCTTAAAACTAAGGGAATTGATTTCTTTAATATAATTTGCAGTGAAGAAACTGAAGTGAAAAAAAGAGAGAGGGGGATGGGAAGAATGAGAGAGGGAAGAGAAAGAGAGGGAGAACTAGAGAGAGAGAAAGAGGGGAGAACTAGAGAGAGGGGGGAACTAGAGAGAGAGAGGGGGAGAACTAGAGAAAGAGAGAGGATGAGAAAAAAGAGAAAGAGAGAAAGAGAAAGAAATAAAAAAAATTCTTTTTGCACAAAAATCACAAAAAAAAGAAAAAAAAAATTTGCAAATAAAAATTTAAACTACAAAAAACAAAAAAACAAAAAATTTAAATGCATTGTTGGCCAGTTTAAATCTTTTTTTTTTTTCTATCTTTCGTTTATGATAGAAATAAATGGATCTTACATAGTGTGATAATACAATGGAACTATTTTCATACAAGCAATAATGGTAATTCTTTGGTGTTGGAATATATACAAAAAAAAAGACCCTTCACTTCACCCCAAGTTTTGGGTTGAAACAATACTCAAGTCTCCTCTTGATTAAATATGAAAAACAAAATCATAAAAAGGTGTCTCTGCTACACTTCAATACAGGGGTGGGCAACATACGGCCCGCGGGCCATGTCCGGCCCCTGAAGGCATTTCGACTGGCCCGCCGACTGTATCTGACCATTCATTGTAATGTGGTCCATGGCCTTAGCTACGGGAAAGATTAAGATTTATAAAAAGCAATAATAAAATTATTAACGCA
>JAUZSX010177670.1:0-32457 GCA_034780655.1 Idiosepius hallami
CATACGTCGAAATCGACGGGAGAATCCACCATATATATACATATATATATATATATATATATTCTCTATGGAAATTTCACTGAAATGTATTTTGTCTTTTGTCACAATTAACCAAAAGTGCATGAGTGTAATTCCCTTATTTTATTTAATTTACCAGTTACCCTTAAGATAATAGAATTAAATTATCTTTTAAATTTTTAATTCTGATCAATTGTTATTCCATATTTCTATTATAAGATTCTGATTGTATTTGTCAAAATTGTGTAAAACTCAAATAAGCATAAATATAAACAGTGTTTTTGTTTGTTTTTTTTAAAAAGGGTTAGGGTTAGGGTTTCTTTAAATAAATGTTTTATTACAACTGAAAATTTGTTGTGACAATTGTTTTTTTTGTTTGTGATTCTGGATGAGTGGAAACAAAATGATGATGTGCATAGACACTGACTTTTATGTACTGATGAGTTCACATTTAGATCTGTTTTTTAATTCCAAAAATTTTTTTTTTTCTTCCTGAAAAACTTCCTATATCTTTTGGATAGTTGAAAATTATTTTAGTAAACTGCAGTTTTACTTACATATAGTGGATGCTACAGACCTGCAATGACTCAGTTTTTCAAGTTTTACTCCTTAGCAGCTATTTTTCTAGGTTTTCAACTTATATTAACAAAAGCTTTCCGTTAAATCCCGTGCCATTATTCCTGGTAAAAATGAGGCTAGATAAATCAAAGCAGAAATATAGGGGCAGATACATCCAAGATGAAATTTGATGGTAAATTATCAAAGATGTCAAAGTTCAACAATAATCCAAAATGGTAAATTATCCAAGAATGTTAATGTCCAAAATTGGTGAATATAATCCAAATGGGTAGTATCAGAATTCAGCAGCAGTGGTTAATTATTGCAGCTTGGGTTTAATTATTTTATAAAAAAATGTTATTTGTATTCTGTTCTCCGATTAGCCAAGATTAGATTATTCCACAATAAAATAAACTCGTCCGAATCTGAATGTTCATCACAGTAACAGGAAAAAGAAGGAGACAGAGAAAACACAGTCTTATTAGAATAAAAGTTTATGTAAATACTATCAATATTACCTGGCCATACTCAGTTTCAATTGGTTTTGAGCCAGAGAAAAATAATTGCTCATGGGCCAAAATTTTGAATTGCAAATAAAACATATGAAAAGAGATAACTCTGTAATTAAGTTACATGATAATCTTACTTAATTTATTAATGAATTAAAAGCATATTATCACAGCCCTACTAATTACTACAAAATTAAAAGAAATGGTAAAATCACAAGATAGCCAAGTAATGACAAGAATATTCTTTAATAAAAGCATATTTTCTTAGCCCTAGTCCAAAGTTATACTTTAAATAAGTAAATTGAAAGTAATTTTTCAAAGCTTAAAGGGCAAATTTGATATAAATGTAATATGATAAACTTATGTTTGTTAAACTTTGGAAATTTTATTATAGATTATTTTATTTAAATTTCTTTTTTTTTTTAGTTGACATATTCAATTTTTAAATTTTATCAAATCTACTTTCAAAGTGGATTTTCTGTATATTTGATGGCATATGTTTTTATTTGTGAATTGAATTTAAATAAAGTTCTGAATTCTCCATCAACAAAACGTACCGCAAGATAATACATTTCAGATATTAATCAATGGTATCAAGTGTGTGGATCTTGTGCTGGCAGACTTTATATCAAAGCTGACGACTTATCGTGAAGATATTGCAAGAATCCAATAGTTTAAAACTAGCGTAAATTTATTCAGTGTTTGTTTTGTTTCCAATAAGAATTTACACAAAAGCTCACCCACTTAAAAAGAAAAGCAGTTTTTGTTCAACTCCCAGAAAACATGATGATTTATAATAAAATTCATCTATTATAAAAACCAGACCATGGTTTTATGAGACCCTATATCCTGTAACTCTTCAGAAAATATAACGGCAATAGTTATTTAAAAAAAAAAAAGACAACCATCCTGTTTATACATAGAGCTCTTCAGAAAATGAAACCACTATAGTTATTTGATCCCCTGCTGCACAGCCTTTGCATATTGCATAACTGTAAAAAATAAGGTGATGGGGGGGGCATTGTATTTTTCAATATGTACAGATCACCTGCTGCACAGCCTCTAGATATTGCATAAATGTAATAAAAATTAGGTGATGAAGGAGCTATTGTATTTTTCAATATGTACAGATCACCTACTGCACAGCCTCTACATAAGGCATAACTGTAAAAAAATTAGGTGATGAGGGAGTGGCATTGTATTTTTCATAAGATTCTCAGTCAGTTCCCACTTTGTCTCACATACGCATTTTTTTCTCATTTTTTTTTTTTTAGTCCACTTTTCGTCTCAATCCAATCAAATGCTTATTTATCTTTTTTATTTGAACCTCTTTTTTTCTTTCCTCCCAATACTTTTTGTTTTATAATTCTTCTTAAAAACCTTTCTTTTGAATTGTTCTCTCTCTCTCTCTCTCTCTCTCTCTCTTTCTCTCTCTCTCTTTCTCTCTCTCTCTCTCTCTTTCTCTCTCTCTCTTTTTCTCCCTTTTTTTTTACAATTCGATCGTCGTTTAAAATCACAATAAGTAGGGTGTCGCCCCATATCCACACTCTTGCTTTTAGAAAATAAATCTCTATTGCTTTTTTTTTTTTTTTTCGTGGTGTTTGTTGTCAACTTGGAATTTTTCGTAACGAATGAAGGAATGTGAAAACTTTGTTAGAAAAAAAAAAAATAATAATCAGGGCATTATTGCCGCATTTCGTGTCCGTACCGTGACTTATTTCCCCACCCAGTTACCAGTTTCAGGTTTTATTGTTGTTTATATTGTTTCCAGCAAAAATAAGATCATTTTCATAGTTGGTTTCATTTCATTTCATTGCCTTTTAGGCAGAATTTTAGTTTAGTTTATTGCCTTAGGTTTGTCTGTCATTTCCGAAAAATATGACTACTTGGGTCAGTGCCAAACTTGGGGTTGCTCACCAAGTAAATATCATAATATATATAATGTTGAAGATTAAAAAAAAAATTAATTTTATATATTTAAAGGGACATAACCTTTAAGGTTATCTCCCTTACATTCGTACATGCGCCACAATAAAGTTATCACGTTAAGTGGCTATTTGTGAGCAGAGCACCAACAAAGTTTGCCACAAGGCCATTAAGTAGTCATAATTACGTTATAATCGCGTTAAGTAGTTATAATCACGAAGAATTTATATTTCACACAACCCAAGTCCCGCGAGCCAATGTTAAAATGACCTGGCTGGTTATATCCTTTTGGAGCCTGTTTGTTGGCTTGTCTGCAATTATAACAAAATGCGATTTTCATTTATAAAATGCTAGCTCAGAATAGATGTACGGAAATTAAGTAGCTGATTAAATACTGGGTTGATGCTGCTGCTTTTGTTGCTAATGAGTTGTGAACATTGATGAATGAAAATCAGAATTGTGTGTGGTTTAAGCTAAGAAACTAAAGCACCATATAAAAACCCTCGCAGATATTATTCATCGTCATCATCTGCTTGCTTGTGTTGCCTGACTGCACACTAAGTATAAAAAGAAAATCAGTAATGTATCACAACTAATAAGATTTGGAGAAGGGGTGGATTTTAAAATACCATTTTTTTTTTCTTCAAAGCAAGGACCTCCCTTGCTTTGAACAAATGTACAGGAAAAGTTAACTCCATTCAATATATCCGAAATGGAAGAAAATTTACTCTATTATAAACTGGTCTGCTAACAATTTTTTTTTTCTGAATTTGGTGGATAAATGAATTTCATGAAGAAACGTATAAAAAATTATAATGTAAGACTTTGAAACTAGCAATTGTAAAAAAAAGTAATGAAATATATTTTTGAGTTAAGAATTCTTGTCACTTGTCAAACTGGGTTGCAAAGATGCTAGGCAAAATATAGTATTTCATCGTTTGAATTTTCAATTCAGAAGATCTAAATAGAGAAAGCTTAAATTTAACGAATTTTTAAGATAATTTAATTTTACTTTTAAATATTTCTCTTTTTTTTTCCTTCATACATTTAATTCATTTCAAACGAAATTTCTTTTACATGAAAAAAAAAAAAATAGGGCCAATAAATTGGCATATTTAAAATCATTCCCTTTATATAAAAAGCCAGTGTGCGTATGTATGTAATGTAATGTAATGTAATGTATGTATGTAACTGTTAAAGACTTAACAGTTATTCCCCTTAGAATCATTCAGTTAAGAGTTACGTCCCTTCGATCTTTTTGTGTATTTTTGTTTATTTATAAAAGAATAATAAGGTAGTTGAAAGTAATAAATTTTATGTAATTAATTTAACCTAGGTCCGCCCTACAGTTGTTGTCGTGGGCCAGGCCAGCCAGGGGGCGAGCAGGTGAAAGAGAGGGAAGCAGGGATGGCAAAGGAAGCAAGGATGACGAAGGAAAGCATATGAAAGCGAGGGGAGAGAGGATGGCGAGGGGAGAGAGGATGGCGAGGGGAGCAGAGGGAGAGAGGGAAGCAGGATTCACGAGGGGAGCAGGAATTGGCTTTAATATTTTTTATTTATGTAAATTTTTCACATACAGGTACACTAGAAATAATAAGCTTTCATGTACACTTTTTGTAATCTTTTTTTTTAAGTATGTTATTTTGAAGTAAAACTTTTGTTTGAATTTTAGTAAAACAATTTTCCTTGTTGTATGTTGTCTAAGTGAACAAATAAGCTGCTTTATAAATGTATACATATATAATTAGATCTCTTGACTCCTTATGTAACATAGTACTGTGACAATAGAGATATTGTAGTTTCTGTAATGAGTTAAGTTTTTGAGTGACTAGGTTGTTGACCTATCAACCTGGAACACCAGGGTTTCTGATCAGACTTTTACTTTCTCCAAGGTGAAATAAAAACCAAAGCTAATAAGGTGTTCCTTCCCAGAACATAATTTAATCAATGTTACAATAGATTACTCTCCTTGAATTGACAGGTCTAATCTGCTCAGATTTGGGGGATCTGTGTTATCCTGATCCCAAGAGAAGTTACTCCCAAATAAATTAATGGACCTCATTTGTCTGAAGCAACCAAAGACAAACATAAGATTTTCACTAACATTTGAACCTTTGTGATATGATCCTAAAGTATGAGTATTTACCCTTCACCTACCACAGTCACTCCATCCAGGATATTACTTGGTGGAGCACAAACCAAAGTTAGGCAAAACGTCATTTTCACATGCCCATTATATCAGTGGGCTTTTGTAATCAGTGTTGCCCTTCATCTAGATGAGTTACTCCTTCGGGTTGACAAGCCCCATCAGCCCAAGGCAGCTTAAGGTAAGTGCAATGGTTTTGACTGGGATTTGAACTCATGTAATATGATTCCAGAGCCTAAGCTTTTACCTATGTTCTACTTTCGCTGCATTGAAAATGCAATTAAAAGAGTAGCAGCACACAATATAGAATATCAGTGATTTAAAATATTCAATACAAAAAAAAAAATTTTTAGATATAAATTTACAAAAAAAAATTCCAAGATAAAATTTACTTTAAAATAAAACAAAATTTTACTTTGTATCTTTATATTTTTCTTTCTGTTTATATTTGAAAAAAAAATACATAAACTTAAACAACATTGTTATTTTGACTAAGTTGTTATCTACTAAATCCGGATTAATCTAACAAACTACCTATATCACATTAACTCAGGTGAGTAATTCATCTAGGTGAAAAGAGCAACACTGATTACAAAAGGCTAGGGATATAATGAACACTTAAAATGCCCTTGTACCTAACTTGGATTGGTACCCAACCAAGTTAATATAAACTACCCACATCACAGATAAAAATGATCATTTGAAATTGCTGCTTTGAAAACGAGATATTATTGAATCTCATTTTAGATTTAATAAATAAGTATCAGATTCAATTAACTCCAACCAAGGAACTTTACATTCTTCTTAATGTAATCTAAATGCTGAGATTTTTAATTCACAAGCCAGTAAGAACATTTTGCAGCCCTGTCATACTTGAGTCCGTCATAGAATCAACTGCCAATCAAATCACACTTTAAATAACATCCAGTTTATAAATTTAAAATTACATTTAAATTTTTATGCAGACCCAGGTTCTCTAATATCAATAAATCAAAACAAATTTGGTTTGGTTTCTATAATGACATCAAATTTCTTAGAATTTTTTTTCCAAGAGGAATCTTTTTTGGGGAAATAATAGACTTTGGTTTATAAAAATTTATTGAAAATTATGGCTAAACTTTTTCATTTAAATGACAACTCGTTAAATACTGCTGATTAAGATAGTTGTTTATTAGACTAAACATTATAAACATATATTTTCTATTGTTAATGCTCTTGATGGCGACATAAAATATCCAAACCCAAGTTTTACTGGGAAAGATGAATAAATGGAAAAGATGATTTTTTTCTCTTAACTTCAAAAAAAAAAAAAAAAAAAAAGAATTTCTGTTGATATGAAGAAATTAAAAATTATTAGCCTGAAACTGCTGGAACAGCATTGATAATGCTAAAAACAAATGCAGGAAATGCATTTAAAGCAGTAGCAGCAGGAAGAAGAGGAAAAATACAAGAACCAGCAACAAAAAAAAAATTTGGAATCTTATTATTATTATCAATTTTATTACGATCAGCATCACTACCACCACATAATGAGTGACAGTCAACATGGCCCAGTGAATAGGCAATTGGACTTTGGAACAATAGTACATAGGTTTGAATCCAAGTTGTTCCGTCTATGTTGACATGTCGACTAATATCCTTGGGAAAGGTAGAATCACCATCTTCCTTCTAGCTATGGATTAAATAGTGCAATTTGTCTCATTAAAAAAAAACTGTTGAAAAAAAAATTTATCATAAGTAATTGTTCTCGGCATTAAAATGACCTAAAAAGGTTGACAAGCCGTTAAAAACAAAACAAACAAACTACATAATGAGAGAACTTCATTTATTTAAGATTGATTGAAAATTATATACATAAATTCAATTTTATTCAATAATAACAAAGAAATAACCTTTTGCTTATATTATAGGCATTTTAACACATTTCAGTAATATTGTCTGAAATTAAAATATGAAAGAAAAGTTAATTTACAGTTATCAAATTTAGGAACTATTAAATTTGATAAATTCATAACATACACACTTTTTACAATAAACCTTTAGATCACATTTGTTTTAATTCTATTACTACAGCAAAATATACCCTCTTTCAGTATTTTAAAAAAAAACACTTTTAAAAGTAAAAAACGATATTCAAATCAGTTTCATTCATAAGTAACTTTAAGCAATCAAAATAACCTGGCAATTTATGTGCTTATAATCGAAAATGAATGCACTATCAGCAGAGTTTTGTCAAATGCTTCAATTTGCATATGTAACAAATTGCTGACAGGTTAAGGTCCCTAATATATAAAAACCTCAATGTAGTAAGCACTTACTTTATATTTCTCAGAAACACACCTGAAATTTTCATTTAAAAGACTTGGAAAGCATAATCTAATTTTTTTTTTTTTCATGTGAATAATTTAGATTCAAGCCAGAATAAAATTGAAAATAGAAAATAGTAACATTTTAATTATTGACATTATTGAAATGTTTTGAGTTTTTTTTTTGTTTTTGTATTAGTCTTATTTATATCCAGTAATTTGGTCAAGTTTAATTCAATTTATTCATATATTCTGTGAATTACGATTTTCTATTTTTTTTGAAAAAAAAATTTTTTAAGTGATGAAATTGCTTGGAAAGGACTATTTTTATTAGTTTTGTCTAAAAAATTTTTTTAAAAAACTATTAATATTTGGAAGTTGTTACACTTTCTATCAATTGTTTAACAATGCAAGATATTAAAAAATTCAAAATTGCTTTCTTTGATATTGATTTTTGCCTTTTTTTTTCTTCAAAATTCAAGAATTCATTTCAAGAGAGAAGATTGCAAATAACCCTTGCCTTTAACAATTTTTCAAACTCCTATCATAATAGAAGAGTTCAGTCGACTTGAAAAATAAAAATAAATTTTTAAAAATTAGATCCAGAAAAAAGAAAATCCCTAAAAGTAAAAATGTTTAAAAAAAAAAATAAAAATTCAAATAGCTAAAAAGATTTAAAAATTTAAAAAAAAAAAAAAATGATATGCTAAAAGATTCAGAAAATGGTGCTTTTTACCCATTTTTTTTTTTAATGTTAGCTGCCATTTTACAAAAAAAAGGGACAAAAGTATTTGCATTTTTATTTAGAATAAATTTAAAACAATTTTTTTTTACTATTTTGAAGCGGATTTTTTTCTGAAATATTGTTATCCTATCCAGAAATGACATGTATTTAATGAAACAAATAACAAATAACAGTTAAGAAATTACTAGCATATAAATTATAATGAAACAAAGAGAGAAGCAATTAAAGAATAACTTAACTTGTGAATTGTTTTGCTGTGAAGTTTGAAAACTTTCTTACCACAATTTGTTATTGAGATAAAAAAAAAAAAATGTCTCTTGTACTTCATTCAAGAAATATCGGCTCTGATATTATAATCTTTAATCATGGAGATTACTAATATGGATTAATTTGTCGCAAAAAGTTTTTACTAATTTAACAGACAATTAGGTTAATCTTAGAATTAGCATATAAATCTAAATACAATTATTAAAAAAGTTTAATTGTAGTTAACTGAAGATGATTTGAACAATGAATTGGATGAGTTGCGCTTTTAAAATATTCAAACCAAAATTAGTTTCTAAAAAAAAAAAAAAAACCAACCCTTTTTTGGTCATTTAATGCTGGAACATTACATATTATAGTAAGATCGGTGGAAATTAAAAATTACTTGTGATTCTGATGACTTTTTTCTTTATAAAACTAAACATTAGTAGGACCTATAATAAAACATATCTAAAGCTGTATAAAAGATGAGCCGACTTATCAGCAGGAAATAATCTAAAAACACATTTTAATATATTCAAATATACCATATTTATCCCAATAGCAGAAAAAAAAAAAGGTCAAACAAAACATGAAACTGAAATGGTGAGAATAAACTTTAATCCTAATCCTTTACCTACTGTTATGTATATAAACATACACATCCAATAGTTCTGCAGGTGTTGGCAGAGTCAAGGTCCTGCGATAGTGAGAACTGATCGCCCTACGATGAAGACCTAAAGAGATAATGTGCTATAGAGTCTGAGAGTCAAAAGGAGCAGACTTGGTTGGAGTGTTACACAAGGATACTTGTTGTCACTTCAAGTCCAATAAATGTTAACAGTCACTATCAGTGTGAAAGTTCTAATACTGAATGGTATGAGAAATAATGTTAAATCTAGATTTTTTTTAAATATTCAATATACTATCAAAGATGACATTTTGGTTTTATATAAACATTTTTTTTTTTAAATAAAGTAAAAAGTCCTTATCCAGTGTCAAGTTTTTATTTTCAAAATTCAAAATATAAATTTTAGCTGATACAAATGTATAAAAAAATATATATATATAAATTATTATGGACAAACATACTTGTTTGATATTTTCACTGTATTATTATTACAAATGTAAAGATGCTTTCCAAACATTCACATCTAACGACAACATTTTTCTTACAGATTAAGTGTAGATACATTGATTTTCACATTCTCAAAAATAAAAAAAATAAAAAATAAATGTTTTCCATAAGTTTAGACAGTGATTCAAAACAAAGCATTGGAAAAAAAACAAAAACAGTATAATTCATTAAAGACTAGCAAAAATACCTAGCATTCCCTGGTCGTAGTAATCTTAAAGTTGAATATCTTTAATTCATTTTAGTTTCTTTTTATTGATATTTTTATATCTGTATAATAAATTGAATAATTCTAACTGAAAATGAATTTTAGAAATTGTCTACTTTCCTTTTGCGTAAGCTCTTCCATCTCATCATTTTTTTTTTCTTTTTTAAGAAAAACATGCTACTTTCTTTAACTATTCTTCTTTTGTATAACATTTCAATGAAATAATATTAAATATTTAAAGTTAGGTCTCGCTATATTTACATACTTTTTATGCTAACACCCTCACTAAATCATTAGAAATCTTTCATCCACTTTCATGAAGCCAATGAAAACAAAAAAATTTTCTTTTAGAATACAGACAAAGTGAAAACAAATCTAACTATTCTTTTTTTATCTCTGAGTTCAGCTCTGCTTATGCCAGTTCAATCAAACGACCAATCAGAATGTATCAGAGCTGATAAACAATTGTCCATTTAAGAAGCCACAAACATTCTCGGGTTAATCCCTCACGGTCATAGACTTTAAATCAAGTCAAACCAACCAAATTTGACTTTATGATATCAGATCATCTCTTTAGTTGTTCTTAAGTCAAAGTCACTGTTGCTGATAGAATTTGTGATTTGTGAACCATATAAGACAGACAGTTCTGCCCAGGGGTTCAATCTTGTATCTGTATTATTCCACAAGTAGTAAATGACTTGTATAGGAAGAATGATACATACTATGCGCAGTACACAAACATTATCTGCTATATTCCAACTACACAAATATAACTATCTAATAAATATAACTACCTACTATATCTCACCTAAAAGTTGAGTATTTTTTAATTATTTCTTAATAGTAAATCTTTAATAATTAACTTCAAACAATTAAATAACAAATACTTGTTACGGCTCTTTAAAATTAAAATAAATTATTTTTCAGATTCTATAATTATGAAATATCATGAAAACAACTCTGTTTATACTAAATAACGATGTACAGAGATACTTTGAAATACAAATTCAATCCGTCATATTTAAATGTATGTCAAAGCAATTATTCCCATTTAAATTAAAAGAAATGAAATTAGTCTAAATAAGATTAAGAATTCCCTCTTTCTTTCTTTCCTTTTCTCTTCACCATTTTGCTCTTTTGCATCAAAATACAAGAGTGAGCCAGGAGTGCAACACAGAGGAATTATGGACTCTCCACAATTCTCATAACTTGTAAACATTTTTGTGTATGAAAAATAAAAATTACAAATGAAGTCAATTTTTTTCTTATCTCCATTCAGTGTTAATGTTACCACAATAATCTCTCTTCTTCCTTTCTTCTCCAATATTACTACAATGGCTACACATTCTCTCTCAAGTATTAAATTGTTAACCTATCAACAAATAATATAAGCCAAACATTTCAAATGATTGCACCAACATCCACAAAAAAATGATTTTAGATTTTCTATTCAATATCTAATTAGAATTTAATGATTTCCTGTCTCTTCCTAATTTGAAAATTTAAATTCAAAGAAATGCAAATTTTATGTCCTTAAACTGTAAAAGTCCAGTTTTTAATCTCCTCGAATCTTAATTCAAAATGATAATCATCTTGAATTTAGATTTATGAGAAGAATAATGATCTAAAAGAAAAATAGTTGTTTTGATGGGTTTTTAAATAAATAAAAAATAAATCAGATATAAAATGAATATAATTATTTGTTTTATTCATACTGCTACCTGTAATGAGGTACATCTGTTTTTAAATTAAAGTTCTTGTTTTGTGTTTTCTGATAATAAAACAAAATAAAAACAAATCGACTCAAATAAGAGTTTGATGTTGTATTAAGAAAAATAAAATAATATAGACTTTACAATCTAAATTAGATTTCTTTAACATATAATTGGAAATGAGAAGGCAAAAATAAAATATACGAATGTTTGCATCAAATTGAAAGACTAAAAGTTCAAAATCTTCAAACATTTTCAAAATTGGTAATTTATACAAAGATCAATAGAATAATGGATCATTAGAATGTCAGCAAATAAGTTTCATTTTTACAGTTTACAAGAGAAGTATTACCAGGCCTGGATTAGAGATTGTCTTGATGCATATTTGATCTATGCTTTTTTAATTCAAAGTCTTTTTTTTATTATTAAGAAAACTGTCATGATCTTTGAAAGTCAAAAATTATTTTAGCAAACTGCAGTTATATTGACAACCCAATGACCAATGTAGCCCTGACAAAGCAGGCACTATGGGCTAGCAAAAATCCAATATTTCAAGTTTGACTCCTAAGCTTAAAATCAAAACAAATTTGTTCTGCAGGTCTGAAGATGTCAGATTTGAAGTCTCTAGACCAAAAATTGGCAAAGTAGTTTGGTAAAGACCATTCCTCAGACAGACAGACATTTATATAAGATTTCGAAAAGATTTTAGATGATATGAACGTGGAAAAATTATAAATCCATGTCAGACGATTTTTGTAAATGTTAGTGAAACTATCACTCTCAAGATCAAAATGAGAACTAGACCATAGCTTTAAATCAAATTAATTGAATAAGAATAAAAGTTTATTTATTGTTGTTATTTTCATCTTATTTTCACTGTATGCCTACTGTACACTTGTATGTTTGTATGTGCACAAGGAAAAAAAAGTTAGAAATCATATAAAATGTATGTTTTTCTCTGTTCTCTTAAGATAGAGAAAAATAAATCATTTAAGTTAGAACTTTTTTTTCTTCTCCCTGTACAGCAAAACACTGATAATTTTATCTGCTCTTTCAATGTTTCTAAATCTTTATCTTTGAAGTAAATAGTGAAATCACAGGACCAATTATTTGGAGATCTGGGCGATTAGTTGGTGTTTGGCAAATAGATTGGATGCCATAAAGAATGTGACATTTACATTAGTAAAAGAGAACAGAGTTAAAAATGAGAAGTAGGAACTAATGACTGTGCTAGATTCTTTCTCCCCCACTCCTTTTTTTATCCCTGTGTCCCCTTGGGAAAGGAAGATAACATTTTTCATTAAATACTTCATTTGATTTTTTTTTTAAATTGTTTAGAATTTTAAAGTAATTTAATGCACTTATTTCCTGAATATAAGAATCAAGGTTTAATGATAAAAAAACAAAAAAATAATAAACACTGTTCAACATATCAAACAGCCTAAAAAATATCTATTTTCCTTCATGTAGATGAAATGATTTTGATTAAAGCCTTTTAATTTTCTGTTCAATAAAATAAACTTTAGATTAAATAAAATATTTTTAGATCAAAATACCTTACAGTATAAGTAATTATAACTTTTTTTGATTAGTAAAGATATAAAAGAACTCAAGATTACATAGTTTTACAATACTTAGAATTTTTTTCTCCCATTCACATAGATCTTTTATATTAAAGTATTAAAAATAGATATATAAGTTTGATAACATATGTATCCATGCTAAAAAAATCTCATTTTTCAGAAATTCATCCTTTATTATATATTTTCAGCTCATTTCATTTTTAAGCTTTCACCTTATATTCAGGAGCCTGCAACTATAAAATATACATAATATATAACTGTTGACCAGATCCTTTATCTGATCCATTCTGTTAACTATGATCAGGTATTACTATTACTCTATGTTGAATATTCATGGTGATTTTCATTTATCACAATGTATGGTATGGGCTCTGTATTAGGAGAAACTGACAATTTCTGGCATAACATGGTTTAGATGGCAAAGATTGGCTTTCAATAAACAGCTGACTTGAACTCTTTATCTGTGCAAGTTAACAACACATCTAAGAAGGACAATTTATTAATGTCCTTTCTCCATTTGGATCTGTATAAACTTAGAATTTATCCAATCACAGACAGTAAGAACTCTTCCTGATGAAGCCATAAAAAGTGATGGCTACCCATATTAACAGTGAATAGACAGTTTAAGCAACACTCATCATCAAAATAACTACTCAGAAAGCATAAATGGAAATCTGAATGGAAAAAAATATCCTAAAATTTCCCAGTCTGTTTGACATATGTGATAGACATGGCTTAAAAGATTTTTATTAATATTTTCTTTTTATGATATCATTACAAAATTCAAAACTGGTTTATCTCTTCAAAACATTTTTCCAAGCCAAAAAAACAACAGAAGACTATAAACTATGTATATTCAATTCAATGTAGCTGTAGAAAATATATCTTTATCTAGTTTGAATCAATATACAAAAGGATTTTTTCTCAACTATTTTGTTTAGACTATCAATAAACTTTTCTCATACTTACCTTACAATTATTGTTGTAAATAATTAAAAGTGTTATACAATATTCCTATATAGATAAAAATGTTAATTTGCATCTTTAATATAAAAAAATTGTCTAAATACATTTAATATTCAAGCAATGATAGATACATATTCTAGTACTAAATACACCATTAACATTAAACTACTAGATATAAATTAACTTTCAATTGAGTGTTAACATAGATGAAATTTTTTTTTTCCAAAGAAATCTTTTGAAACTGACTTAATTGAAATTTATAATAGTACTTAATAATTTGTCAAAATTAAATAAAATTATTTCATGGTTAAAAGAAAATTTGATGTGCATTTTTTTAATGTTTAGGTTACTAAACAAGGAATCAATTTTAAAAAAATACTCTAGATACTAACACTATCAGAAAATCTTATTCTAATTAATCAAACTCAATGTATGTATGTGTATGTATGTATATATATATATATACATATATATATATATATACATATATTATACACACACAATACAAAAACAAGAGTGTGTGTATGTGTGTGTGTGTGTGTGTGTGAAAAGATTTGTAGCAGTCATTTGTTTTTTTTTTATGAACATAACTAAATGTTTTTGAAGACAAAACTCAACCATGTATATACTGAAATTTTATTATATAATATACTGGAATAGGTATATTTCCTTTTAATTAGAGATGGTGTCCATATATACAAACCCTTTATGTATGATTCAGATTATGATTATTTTTTTATTTTTTTTTTTTTCATCTTCATTACCATGTACTATTTTTGGCTAGCTTATGAATCTTTTTGTTAAACTTGTAAACAATCCTTTTATTCAATTGATAGAAGTAAGTTATTCTCTTTTCACAAACTGCTTATGTTAATCTTTGAAACCTGCAATCTCCAGATTATTAATGTTTCTTAGAAATCTATAGAGTTCTGCTTGGTATTGCAAAATCACATTTCTTGTAGATACCAGAATTAGATTTTAGGAGTTTTAAACTTAACTTACCTTGATATTGTCATGTTTACTACTTATAACTATAGCATTATTATTCTGCATGACTTTTATCTAAGCTCATATTACAATTCCTATATAGAATGGTTTTTAGAAAAGCAACCAAACTGTCTGCATTCTCTATACACTTTGTTTTGGAGTTAGTAAAAATACCACTGCAATTCAAGATCACAAAACAAATGTAAAAGTGAAAAGATATATACATACACGCATATCAAATTTATTATACTAACTGGAATTTGACCATCAAATAAAAAGAAATATATATCTTTAAAAAGGGGGGGTTCAAAATAGGGCATTAAGAGCATCTAATTGTGCAATGTTGTTATAGGTTTGGGCCAGTTCGTTAAACCTTGGGTTTTATCGGTTAGCTTCTGGAAATAGTAAACCAGCTTGATATAAAATGGGTGTCGTGGGAAATTAGAGCAAAGGGATTTGAGAATAGGGATGGCCAGAAAATAAAAATATAGAAACAACACTCATGGCATTCACCTCATTCCATCCTTGCTTTTCAGAAGACCAGCGAGATGAAGACACTCCCTCTCAATGGAAAGTTGGAAGGGCCAAAAAAACTAAAATTCAAAATCTTCTAAAAGTAAGAAGCCCTTCCATTTCAAGCTTACCCTCTACCTGCATCAAGCATCCAACCACGTGTAGGCCAGCCATCATGTTATAATTGAATATGTGATAGATATATAAAAATTCAAGGACCTATTATAATCTGTTGATATTGCAAGGTACAACTAGTGCCATGGATCAGTGATAATGATGTGTCAGCCCTAAAACCATGCTTGATCCCAGCATCATACTCGGATGAGAACTCAAATGGAAGTTCAGCAATTGCACTTCACACAATATATATATATATATGTAGGGAGAGACTTGATGATACACCTGAAAATTAATTTAGTATTTCATAAGCTCATATCGAATTCTTCTTTAAAAGCATTTTTATCATTGGTTGATGCACTCTTTAATATACATGTATAAAGGAAATAAATGAATTAGTTTAAATTTTGAATGCCTAAGGTCTCTAGAAATGAAATTAGTTTTCTGTTACCATTTTCATAAAATGAATGAGAATTAATGACGAGAGTGAATTTCAATTTTTATGCATACTCTTTTACTTATAGTAGCAAAGTCATAATTTCTCATGATAATAGAGGTTTCAAAAAATGGCTTCAAGAAGCCAATATCTAATTCAGACAAATATTTAAGATTGTACACTTTGTGTGTGTGTGTGTGTGTGTGTGTGTGTGTGTGTGTGTGTGTGTGTGTTCAGACACCTTTCATTAAAAAGAATTTTAATTTTACTTTTCAATAATTTTTAATTCAGTTTTTTCTTGTTTTCTTACAAGAAAATTGGTTTTTGGTTAGAGATTTTTAATAATATTATCCCCCAGTGCTCTTCCAAACAACCCCATCAAAACATGTCTGAATAATGATATACTGCCTAAAAATACTAAACTTAAAACATATAACTCTATTCATACAGTGGGTCTACTGGGCCACCATAGTCAATGCAAGATGAAACTCAGATGATCATCAACAAATAGTGATGGATAACCAAATGATATAAATATTTTTAATATTTATTTTACATCTTTTAATTTTCTCTTTTTCAAATCAGTTTAATACCTAATATCTACCTTCCATCATAAATATTTTGTGCATACAGTGAAATAAATACAATGAGATGTGCCCTGACAAAGATTAATAATAATCGAAATGTTGTAACGTCGGTATAACATATGTCCATGATTTTTGTTTTTCATTTGATTATTTTTATCATATATATATATATATATATATTAAGGATAATGAGATTATTCACCACAATCTCCAAAATCCAATTCTAGTTCATGTCTCTGAATAAAATATTACCTGCTATAGCTCTACTAAGATAAATCACAAGTGAGTTTGCATTAAAGTCTAAAACTGGTAAAACTAATCAATATTGATTTTAGGGATTCAGATTTTGTATAAAATAAAAATTAGTATACAATGTTAGTCGTGTAAAATTAATTAATTATAAGATGTAGTTAACCTTTAAGAGTAGATAATGAGTTACAAGTGTTTTATCATGTTGCTCAAACAAAACATATATCTATCTCAATATTTTTTGTCCTTTTTATGAATAGAACATATTTGGTTAGATCAGTGTTTTCCAAAGTGGGTGGTATCACCCTCTGGGAGATGATATGAACTTTCAGGGTGCACTGGCAAATAAGTAGTTGGATGATGGGGCGTTAAAATTGTGAAGGGGCCCTTAGAGCAATTACAGTAAAATGTGGTTGGTAGAAAGGTTGGAAAAATGGGACTATTTAATTAAGCACTCCCCAGTTGTTGCAAATAGACATTTGTGCCAATAAACTTTCACCATATATTCTCCTAAATGTACTGTCATTATGGCGTTCCTTAGAAGAGGAGGCCACTACCATTTCATCCAGCAGTGGCAAAAAAAGTTTGAAAGTCACTGGGTTAAAGTATTGTTTTTTTTTGTTTGGTATTTAACAGCATATCAACTTTTTTAGGTCATTTTCATGCTGAGAACAATTATTCAGATAAATATTTTAATGCACTCATAGTTTTTTTTTAATAACACTAGGTTCACTATTTAGTACATAGCTGGAGGGAAGATGGGGATTTATACCTTTCCAAAGGGCATTAGTCAACAAGTCAATGTAGACGGAACAACTTGGATTGAAACCTGTGTACTACACTCTGAAGTCTGATTGTCTATCCACTGGGCCATGTAGACCGCCCTAAAATATTGTGAATGAAATATCAAAACCACGACTAAAATATCAAAGTAGAAAAAAACTAGGTTCCTACTGTAACTTGTTTAACGATAATATGTAACAGAGTAAATATTTCTTCCAAATAAAATACAAATGCTCAATCTATCAATAGAACATGAAAGAATTTGTAAAGAAAAATAACAAGCACAATTCAGACCAAAGTTCTGCACCATCAAATGATAGTTTTTTTTGTAAAACCAGAAAACAGATATGCAGTGATAAATGAATCATTTAAAACAGAAAACCCAGAATCGAAAATTTAAATAGATATTATAATTTTCTGATTGGATAAGTCTTCTTTAAATATAATAAAGGTTTTAATCTATATACCAAAAACAATAATTTTGCTAAAAAACTAAATTAAAAAAATATTGTATAACTTATATCAGAAAGTTATTTTATATCTAACTATTCCTTAAGTACACCATTTTCAATGTTTCTGATTTTGTTTATGCTATGTGCCCCAATATCATCTCAAAAATTGAAAAAAAAAATTCAGAATGATGAATTGTAAATACTAACTTTAACATCAAAGTACAGTATGGATTTATATAAAATAAATCAAGATAAAAAGATGCAACATTTCTAACTGAATGAATATCTTGTATTTAGCTGTTTTTATATAATTTTTATTCACATGTTTATTTTAAGAATTCAAGGTCTAGAGTTAAAAAGTTTGAACACGATTATGAATATTGATAAATTTAAGATGTTTTATCAATTTATGTTCCATGTAGAATTTGAGATTTATAGATTCTAACTTTAATCAATATTCAAAATGTACCGTTACATAACTAAGGCAGATGTAAATTGAGATTTCAAAGTTCCTGTTTCTCTAACATTCTAATGCTTTACATAAGAAAAAATACCCAAGTAAGAATAATTGAAGACTTATGCACATCACAAAAAAGCCAAGATTCTGGTGTACTTATTGTGATATTTGACAAAGCTAAAACATGAAAGAACTGGATTTTTTTTCTGCACAGAGAAACGTTTGGAGAGGCTATAAGAATGTATTTCAAGTTTAAATCAGAAGTATGTAGTATGAAGAGTTAAGTTAATAGCACATTCACCAACATAGCTTCTCAGAACACTTATGGTTATGTTTTAACAAGAGTTAATCAAGAAAGCCATAAAGCTCAGAAAGTATTATGTACAAACCAAGTAATTGTATTTTTTTTTGTTATAATAATATTATTATTATTGACATGAGATTTCAAAATCTAGGTATAACTTTATTTCAGACTTTTTTTCCTCATCTTGGAAGTTTTTGATGCTTTTCTTAATAGGTTTTTACCCAGTTTACCTGAGGTCATCTTCAAGTGATTAACCATAACCTTGGATAGGAACACTGAGTAGTGAGAATGTAGCGAGAAAAACATCATAAACTACTGAGATGAGGACAAAAGTCTGAAATAAAGTTAATACACCAAGTAATATACATGACATGTTTGATATTACAATCACAAGAACACAATGGGACTTTTAGGTTGTTGTTGTTTTTTTGTTTTGTTGTTTTTTTTGTTGGTAGCCCACAAAGTTACATAGCCTTCACAATTTACCTTTGTTTTTCTTTAAAATCAACTTGAAAGATTTTCTTTTAAAGTATTTATTGTTTTAAGGAAGCAAGATGTTCTGGTTCAAAAGTAAATATTTTATCTAGCAAACTGGTATAAAGCTTAAATGTTTAGAAAATTTGAATCATGGTTCAACAATTAAAGAATGATATTCAGATTGCCTTTCTCTGTTTCGTCAGTTCATCAACCTTATGATTATTTGATTTTATAAATATAGTTTTTTTAAATTGCTTAGAAAAAAGCAAGAAGTTAAAGGATATATCTACTTGATCAAGCAACAATCCAAGCTGGGCACAAGGCCAGTTTTATGTACCCATTAGTCCCAGGACTTTTGAAATCATTGTTGCCCTTCACTTAGATGAGTTATTCTCATTGAGTTGACAGTCCCATCCACTTGAGTTTTTGGAGTCAATATTATCCTTACACCTAGAGGAGTTACTCTCCTGAGTTAACAATCCTCATCTGCCTGCGACAGCTAAAAGTGAATGTAATGGTTTTTATAGGGATTTGAACTTGTGTAATACAATTCCAGAGTCTAAGCTTTTTACCACCCATGCCATTCAAATATATGAACCCCAGATATATGAAGCTTATGATTTAACTAGTGTTTATTTTGAAAACCTTAAGAAAAAAAGTGAAGCATACAGGGTCTACCATGAGTGCAAAGTATAAGGAGCACAAAAAAAGACATACACAATGATATTTTAGATAGAAATGTTAAATAGCTCCCAAAACGAATGTTTAAGCACCCAAAAAGCTCCAGGGCATGCAAACCAGAATTTTGTCAAGTTCAGAAACCCTGAATTTACAATTCCCTCCAAATTTTGGCAAAGTTTCAGAAAAATCTAATTGATGGATCAAAAAGTATCATTTTTGGCCATTTTTGGGTGTTTTTGACCCATTTTAGACTCCAGGCAACACAACGAGAATTTTTGTAATAAATTTTTTTTAATAAGCACATCTACATATAAAAATACAACTAGTGGCAAAATTTCAGAAAAAAGTGATGGAACAGTTATCTGGCAATCGCACGGACACACGCACACACGCACACCACTGAAAACAATGGTCCCTCTCCCATAAATCGGGAGACCAAAAAAAAAAAAAAGTGTTAATGTTTTTGGGATTTAATTAAGTCTAGGGTGAGAGGTCATAGTTATTTTTGATAAATTTCAAACATTTGAATTGTATCAAATTAAAAATGTAATGGCATTTTGCTTTTCTTTTCTTTTTTTTTAATTACAATCCTAACCTTCCAATAAAATAAAGTTTAACCTTAAATAATATCTTTTAATTATTGCTGTAATTAAAAAAGCCTAAATGTTGATGATCTCTACAGATTAATAAAGTAATTATCAAATCCACATGCATCCCTAACAAAAAAATATTTACCATAATAACAAGAATAACATTTTATAAATCAATGCCTGAACAACAGTGTTTATAGAATAAGATCATGTATTCTGGTAAAAAGAAAAGACAATCCCAGCCGGGTAACAATGAATAACAAAGGTTCATAACCAACAAGCACAGAACTGAAAGCCTGCTAATTTGAAAATGCTTAACTTCAGCTTTTACATTAAGATGGAAAACGTGATATTATCAATATGATTCATTCAGGAAGTGTTGGACAGCTGGTGGTCATGGGAGAAATACAACTACAGCTCTTTTAGATAAAAGCAAATGAAAACAAACTATAAATTAGAAGAACAACAACAGTAATCCTAATTTTTTTTAATTTCCTCAAATGATTTTTCTATTCTTGTTCTTCCAAACTAAAATAAAAGGAAATGGAAAAATGAATTATCAAATTTATGGTCTTTGATAATCTTCACAGTTTATAAGCTATTACTTTTATATCTTAAAAATGTTTCATTCAATTATTAAATTTATGATGCAGATTAAGCAAAAGTGAAAACTAAAAGCCAAAGTCAAGTGATTATTTATTTAGATAAGTTTTAAGATATAAATAAATATTGAATCATAAAATCATTTTTATTATTATTATTAGTGGTTATCTAATATTATCACAGTCGACATGGCCCAGTAGATAGATAGTCTGATTTCGGAATCGGAATCGTAGTATGAAAGTTTGAATCCAAGTCTTTCCATTTATGTTGACATGTCGACAAATACCCTTGGGAAAGGTATGAACCCCCATCTTCCATTCAGCTATTGATTGAATAACGTAATATGTGTTATTCAAAAAACCACATGGGTATAAAATAATGTTTATCAAAAATAATTGTTCTAGGTGTTAAAATGACCTAAAAAGGTTGATATACCATTAAGCACAAAACAAACAATGTTATCACTATGAATTATAGTAATATCTTTCTTTTGCTTCTCAATATATATCTTGGCTAACAAGACAAAAAAGGATATTTAATTCTTTCTACAGAAAGTAGTAAAGATTTCTTCAAAAATGATAAAAAGATTAATCTATTAATAGAACAGACAGAATTCATATAAAATAATGAATCAATCAATTTGTATTTTTTAGCTAAACAATAAAGGGTTATCGAAGCCAGAGTTGAAGGCCAGTTATTTCGTTCAAATTTATTTAACAGTCTGTGATTATAGAAGAGTTGACCTAAAAGTTAATGGACTGACAAGAATTTCAAATCAATAGGCTGACTGCTCTAATTCAAGCTGGTATAATGCCACAAAAAGATCTTCTTACTATTAAATACTTATCATGAAAGATAAATACACTTGTGTTAAATCCTTAGAATAAGGTTTATTTTTAATAGGAAGGTGATTTTGAATTTTAAACAAGTATCAAAAATATAGAAAATTTTAATTATATATGGTCTACAGCCATCTTTGATGTTCGTTTTATTCTAATTAGAAAAATGTTTAACAATTTCTTTAACTTCAAAAAACATTAAAAATTTCATATTATAAGCTTAAAATAAGCTGAACATCTTGAAAAAATAATGAATATAAAGCTTAGACAAATAAAAAATGATTGTTTTGCTGTTGAGAAATCAAAATGATAATGCTAAAAACACAATGATTCTAAGAAATAGAAGATTTTCAAGAAATGTGTGTATCCTATGCTAGTACACAAATTATCTCTTGTTTGTAAATATTGTTATGTTCATAACCTTTAAAACAGTAGAATAACAAACAGAAGTGTGTATAGAGAAAAATATCAACCAACTCAAAACATTGACCTGCTCTGAAAATTCCTCTTTAAAAAATAAATGTTTAATTTTAATCAACTTTTTTTTTTAGATCTTGAAAGAGTATTTAAAATAACCTTTCAATAGAGTAGAAATATAAATTATAAATCCTCTTGAAAAAATGTTAATACCTGATATTAAGTTGAGCATCAAACAGAGTAAGGCACAAGGCTAGTTTCAAATGTTTATTCCCAAGACTTTTTGGAATCAGTGTTATTCTTTATCTGGACATGTTAATCTCCTTGAGTTGACAGGTCTCATCTACCCAATTTTGGGAATTAATGTTATCTTTACAACATGAGTTAATCCCTCAAATAACTGGTCTGCCCAAAACAGCTAAAAATGAATGTAATGCCTTTCCTAGAATTTGAACTAGTATGATGCAATTCCAAAGTTCAAGCTTTTACCAACTTCACTGCTGATAGTTTTATATTGAGAGGGTAAAATGTATATTAATAAAACACAAAATTGGAAGATAAGAAAAAAAAAAAATACAAATTTGAAAATCACACCAGAAAAAAAATAATAAAAAATAAGCCTATTCTAATAGACTTGTTTAAAAACGTCCAAGCATATTTCAATCTCATAATCAAATAAGAAAAATGAATAGGTTTATGATTAAAAATATTCTTTCATCAAAATATATATTTTCTCTTGAATGATACAAATTAAAAACATCTTTTTTTTTCTCTCATACAATACAGAATGAATATCTATAGATTCTAACTATTATCAACAAGTCTGAATTTAAATATCATATTGAAAAGATTTCCTGTTATGGGGAGCAACAAAAAAAGAGAGAAAGATTATGATTGAAATTTGATTATTAATTCAGAATACATTTCACAACCATAAAGTTTTTAGAGTTAATTTTGTTTGATATATATACCTGCATAGACAGAAAAGGTATCTTAGTTCATTTAGGTTGTACACAAAAGATTCTGATAATATATGCAGTTGTGCTTTTTTGTTTTATTTTTCTAAGTTAACCTTTTATGATTTTCCATTCAAGTGATTAAAGATTAGCATCAAAAATTTACATGTTATTTTCATGCCATGTTTTTATTTCTCACAAAAATTTGATTCTCAAGCAAAAAGAAACAATTTTTTTATAAGGTTTCATCATAAAGATTTCAATCATAGTAGATACAGAAATAACAGAAAAACTAAATTTATTCAAAAAGAAATTTACAAAGGAATTGACTACAAACCATTTCTAATTCAACTTACGGAACATAAAGAGAATATTTTCCTAAACTTGCTTAAAGATCCATTTGATGTGTATTGTACAGTTTCCAAAATCTCAATATGCAGTTCAAATCCAAGAACTTGTTGAAAAGGACTCCAATTTTCTGTAAAAGTTGATTATGTCAGATAAAGCCCATTTTTATTTGAAAACAAATGTAACTTTGTTAACAAAGATACAGATTTTGGGGCTCTGAAATTAGAAGGGCAAATTAGCAATTCTTCAGTAACTTTTTGGACAACCTGTATATTGTTACTCAATCAACTTGCACAAGATAAAATGAAAATTATAAAGTTTTAACTAGAAATTGACAAAATAGATATAAATCCTGAAATAATTGACCAGAGTGAAAATTAGAAATAACCGCATATATTAGAAGTAAATTGGTGAAATTAAGAAATCTAAAGTAAGTTGAGTAAGTAGATATTTTTACAGAAATAAAAAAAAAAAAATAACTAGTGAAACAGAAAAAATGTTTGCCATTTTTCATATGAGCCCAAATACCATGGGGTAAATGCCACTTTCAGAAAGGAGATTAATCAATGCAATTTGAAAGAACCTTCCACTTCTTCTAAAGCATTTTAAAAATAAATATTACTTTCGAAAGACAGAAAAAACAAACAAAGATATCAATTGAGAGCAGGTTAGTTAGAAAATTACATGGATCTTTAGATATTATATTTACTTGGTGAGCAGCACCAACAAAGTTTGCCACAAGGTCATTTTTAAGGTGAATGCAATGGTTTTTGACTTGGGTTTGAACTCGCTTACCACGATTCCAGAGCCCAAACTTTTACCAATGCTTCAACTTTGCTGCTCTTTAGATATCATATTTATTTAGTGAGCACCAAGCCAAATTTGGCACAAGGCCATTTTTATGTGCTCTTACCTGGGATTTTTGCATTCAGTGTTACCCTTCACCTAGATGAGCTGCTCTCCCGAGTTAATGAGCCCCATCTGCCCAAAGCAGCTAAAGGTGAATGCAATGGTTTTGACTGAGATTTGAACTCGCGTACTATGATTCCAGAGCCCGAGCTTTTACTAATGCTCCACTGTCGCTGCTCTTTACTAGGTAAACCTGAAGGAGACATTAATGACAGTTAGCGCCCATTCTGGATTGAGGTCATTCTCATGTAAACTAGAGATTTTTGGAATCTAGTCAGTGGCCTTTCAGCTGCCATTATTCTACACATCATTTAGACAGGCCTCCCAGAATCTATTTTTAAGCCTGACATGCAAACCAATTCAATCAGAAGAGTTTGCCTCTAAGAACTGACAAACTGTGGTGTTAGTTTTTATTTTCAACTGGTGAAGGCTTACACTTCTTCAACTATAATGTATATTTGTGCTACAGAAATTTTGTTAGTTTTTACTAAAAAGAAAAATTCAATTGTATAACCATCAACCAAGAAAACAGGTGGCTTCTCTGACTTGTAACCTTTCACTTTCTAAGATCTAAATAAAATGTAGACAGAATAACAAAGTTGCAAGAAATATAAAAACTGGATCTACAAAGAGATATTGATGGTACAATTTCAGTAAGAGTTAATAACCAAATAAGAATAAAACAATTTAAGTAAAGATTGGTGAACAATATTACAAAGAGGGCTAACTTTAAAAATTATTAATAATGCTTGTTTCAAATAATAATTATTGATATTATTGATTTATTCACAAAAAGCAATTCTGATACATACTTCTACAATAAAATCTATCAAAACGAAATGCAACTGCAAACTTCTTTATTATTTTTATTAAACTTTTAAATTCTATATAAATTTTATTGATTTAAAACTAAAATAATTTGACTCTATGTAAATAAATAAATTATGAATATTATATATTTTTCTTTGTATTTTTCACGAGTTTCACAAAAAATGTCATCTTGGATTTAAGTACATATCTTCATCCAAACTACAGTAATCTACAAGTTTTAAAATATCAAGTACATTACAAAGTCAGCTATTTTAATCTATCCCACTTAATCAATATACTGATCACTTTAAGAAGTTGTTTTCCATGTAATTGTCCCCTTTAAACTTAAAATGATTAACATCTTGATAAGCTCCAGTAATTTTACAAAAGACTTCTTGATAAAGACTTTATTTTCTCTCATTACATTCAAGTAACAAAAATGAAAGTGTTAGTCATGCACTTTTTGTCCTGTATAAACTAACACTTTGTCACATGATATAAAAATACAAACAAGAATGGCTAAAAGTAAGTTTAATCAAATATTGTATTTAAAGTGAAACCTGCATTGATTTTTTTTAAAAACAATTTAAACATTTATTCTTGACCATTACATACAATCATATAAACATAACTGTTGATAAAGCAAACATTTTTATATCAGTGATCAGTTGTTTTTTCTGACACCTGGTGCAAACTAGCCTTTCAATATGGCTTTTTTAAAGAAGCACAAAGTAAATATTTCATTGAGAGAACTGTCTACACCCAATAAAATTATGTAAAGTTATGTATTATGATAAACTATGTGAACTTGAATCATCTATTTATAATTCATAATGGACAGTGACACAGTTTCTTTACAGGAATGCCTGTATTTCATACAGCAATAATATTTCATTAGGTTGTACTAAGAATGGATGGCTGGCAGTAGCTAAATTTGGGTTGTGATCATTTCTTTGGTACAAAGAAAGGGATATTTTTGTTTTTCAATACTAAAAACAGAAGAAGGAATTCTGCCAAAACATAAGTCAACAAAGACTTAATATAACTAGCATGCCTTACTTTTGAGATAATAACAGCTCTAAAATTAACAATAGAGATACACAAAATGCACATCAAAAATACAAGTAAATATATTTCAAACATAACCTTATACTAACCACCTGAACTGCAACAAGTCACTCAGAGCAATTCTATTTGAGTAACATATTAAGGCCAAAATATTGGTGTGACTCATTTTGCTTTAAGTTGCCAGGACTGGTATATCAGCCCTTTAGATATAAAAAAAAAAATAAATAAATAATCAAAATTTGGTGGAAATATTTTTTTATGATTTTATCCCTATTATAAATGAGAATAGACTGCAATTACTTTCATTTAAAAGATAACAATGAATAACAAAAAAATTAAGAAAATGAATCCTAAAGTGTATATATATGTGTGTGTGTGTGTGTGTGTGCTTATATATACTTATTAAAATAAATGAAGATTGCTTTACGCATTTATATCTAGCAAGTTCAAAGATAAAACTTTTTTATTTTAAAAAATAATGACAGGGTTCAAATGAAAGCACATGATTGATTTTCTATTATCAATACCTATTTATATACCATATTGACATAAAGATATATTGTTTTAAATGGTAATGTCTTGTAAAGATTTGTGATTTTCAGTAACAAAGTATTTTAATCCTATTTTTTCTCTTTACACTGTTCTGTTTTATTTATATTTGTTTGTTTAATCTAAGTACTATTGATTTGCTTTAATGTTATTTATAATGATTTTTAGTGCTGAGTCTTTGAAAAAAAGCATTAGTAATAAACTCTCAAATTTCCACCAACTCCAGACGCAGTTCAGAGTAATATTCTAAAGAGTATTATCAATTACTATAACTTTTTTCAAAGAGAGTTCTTAAAAAGTTAATTTAAATTTGAATACTGTCTTAATACTGCATAATACACATAAAAACAATTTTTGTCATCTTTTTTAGTTCCCATCACATATTTAAATAGTTTTAAGGCTATTAATGTTTGTAAAGAGCCAAACCAAGTCAAACAACTGATTGGCTTGTTATAAAAAAGGAAAAAGTTATATTTAATAAACACCACCAAAGAAGAAAAATATATTGCTACTTTTTTGTTAAAGCATTAATTCTCTCCTTAATTTAACAATTTAAGCTATCTTAACATTAGAAGTTGAAATCCAATACTCAAAGGTTTGTCAATCTAGAAATAGGTTGATAACTATAAATTTTACACCCAAATAGTCGTCATTATGATAAACACACAAAATCTCAGTTTCAAATTTGATTTTTTTTAAAAATCTTAAAATTAAAAAAATATTGATATATTAATAGAAAAATCTGTGTTTCAGTTACTGAAAAGAATAGAAGATAATACAAAGTCTAAACAAAAATATATGCTTTTTCAGGTAGAATAATCTTGGAGAGATAGACAACTGATTGTGGCAGCAAAACAGTTAAAATACAATCCAACATGCACCAGCTTAAATATTCTGTTTAGATTATATATCTTAAATTTATCTATGCAATTTCAAAATAGACTCATACTACTACATTTTTAAAAAAAACGTTCAGTTTTTGAAATATAAATTTAAAATAGGAATTAAGGGTTTATAAATAATAATAATAATAATAATAACAATAATAATAACAACAACAATAATGGTGGGTGTGCAAAGTAAATCCAGCAGGATGAAAATCAGGTGGATGTAAAACCGGACAGTCCTTGAGTGAAATAGTGTGGATATACTGCTGGAAATCAAGAGACTTGTTGTCACTTTGACAACAACAAAAACCACCGGTTGCTGGATGTGAAAGCTCCTGGTAATTGGTGTAAGATCCTATAAGGATAGATACAAATATCTAGGCATTTTGATAACACACAATGATATGGAAATGAATAAATAAAGAATAGGAAAGCTACAAGACACAAAACTGTATAATGGGAATTTGATGAAAGGAATAAACAATAAGGTGGTACCTCGAGTAAAATACTTTGAACCATGTCTACAATGGACTAAGAACTCAGAAACCTGAACTAAAGAATTAACTAACTGCACAGAAGGAAAAAAAATGATGTTGATTGAGTGTATGTAAAAAAAAAAAAGAATAGAGAACCAGGACTAATCCAACTAAACTTTGGAGAATGTGTTAATGATAATAAAAAAAAGTTAAAATCAATAGAGGAAAAGTATTGAAAGGCTGAGGTACAAAAGCTGATACAAGTAGAGCTACAAATAAGTAACTATACAAAACAAGAAAAATAACTCCACAAGCAATTCCACAGAACCATCAAAAAAAGTTTTATATGTTGGCATGACTACACAAAGGAAACCTAAGAAGACAAATGAAATTCCAACTGATAGTGCAATAATGCAATTAAGACCAATAATATTAAAGCACGAATAAATTTAAAAAAAAAACCCAAAAGAGCACAAGTGAAGACTCTTAGGGCTAAAAGAAGAAACTATAGCCTGCAAGATTCCTACTTAAAAACACAAAACCAGTAACAATCCACTTGGACCTATATAGAGAATCAAAATTTTACCAGAGTAACAAATAATGCATACACAGGCCTAAAGTTACAATAATGAATAAGACACAAAATTATCGAGTGACAATAAATAGCGAAGTTTTTTAAACTAGTTTTGGCCTAGTCAAAAAATTGAAGAAATTATGAAATAAAGTTATTGCTACATGATTGAAATATTGGAAACCTTCGATCAATTGAAAAGTAGCAAGAAAAGAATCACCAAAAACTCTGAATAAAAGACAGACATGTAAATTTACTAAATCTAGACTTTTAAGAACAAATATGTTTGTTTGTTTTTTTGTTTTTACGGCATATTAACCTTCTTAGGTCATTTAATGCCAAGACCAACCATTTTGTGATAACCATTCCTTTTTGTCTGTTTGTAGTTTTTTTTAATGTACACTATTTAACCCATAGCTGGGGGAAAGGCAGGGATTTGTGCGTTTTTCCATTGGTATTAGTCCAATTGTGAACACAAATAGAATAACTAGGATTTAAACTCATGTATTATGATTCTGAAATCCAACTGCCTACCCAAAAGGCCAAGTGGACCTCCCCTTAAAGATAACTATTATTCCTTTACCATGGAAACCATCTAACAGTCAATGTAAGGATTAAAAAAGTAATGGGAGAAAAATCTACAAGAAACCTAGAGGATATATTTACTTGGTCGAGTACAAACCCAACTTTAGCATAAGGCCACTTTTACATACTCATCACATCCCTAAGATTTTGTAATCAGTGTTGCCCTTCACCTAGATGAGACACTCACCCAAATTAATGATCCCCATCAACCCATTACAGCTGAAAGAGAAAGTAATGACTGGAATTTGAACTTGATTAATATGATTTCAGTGTCTTTTACCACTGCTCAACCTTCTCTGCCAAAAGAACAAAAACCCTAGAGGAAAGCACTATGCATTATTAAATGGTTGGGAGCAGGAATTATTAAAATTCTTAGGGGCAATTTATTCCACTAGTTCCAAGATTGACTAAGTTCTTTGCAAGAATTTTTAGGCATATATTACTATTATAACATTACTCTAAAAGTGAATAAAGGTGAAACAAAATATAATTACTAAAACCCTTAAAGGATGTTCTTATGTACCAATTTTTTATTTTTTGTGACATGTTTCATATCTAGTCCTTATATTTTAGAACAAAGATGAAAGTACAAGGAACTCAAAGCCAAATCAAGTCAGAGTAATGTGCCAATATTCCAGCCCAGTTTTATATTTCAATTTCTTATTTTAAAATGTTACGTATAACAATTTCTCTATAGATCATCAGTTTCAAATGGTTAGTAATGACATGAATGCCAGTTCTATACAATAGCATTTTTAACGTGACACTTTAATTGCCAACCTAGGCTTAGAAATTTTCCATTCACCCTCATTGAAGACAGACTATACTGGATCAGAATTCAACCTGGTATCCTTTTTTTTTGGGGGGGGGGATATATCGCAGTACTATTTAACCCATAACTGGAGGGAATGTGGGTATTCATTATTTTTTCAAGGGTATTAGTCCACTTAGGAATGCTAATGGAATGGTTAGGATTCAAACTTGCGTACTACGATTCTGGAGTCCGACTAACTACCCACTTGGCCACTAAGACTTCTCTATCAATATTGTATCAACAATAAAACAAACCTAGATTCCAAAAGCTATTTTTTGGCAGCTATGACTGGACATTTCAAAAAGTAGGAAAAAGGTTGAAGAGACAATGGTTGGCAGGACCCAGACAAAATTGGAAGCACATAAATAAAGTTGATCTGTCACTAGTGACAAATGACATTATCAGGTCACAGACAGATTACAAGGTTTTCAATACAAAAAGGCAAATCTTTTAACTTCCTGTCAGAAAAGTTTTTCTTTTAAAAGATTCCGTTTACAAACAATGATTCCTGAGATCAAAATCACATATTATTCAAGCTGAGTAAAGAGAAGTGGTTCTTGTCTAATAACCATAAGAGAGAATGAAAAATCCAGGATAAAATGAAAATTATTTGAAGACCTTTGATAGAAAAAGAATCAATAAAAAAAAAGAAGTGAGGAATTGAGTTGGAAGGGCATAAGAATCTTAATGTGATGAATGGTTGACATTTTCAATCGACAGGAAGAAATTCTAAGTGACAGACTTTCATGGTTTAAAAGATAGAATGTTGGAAGCAAAAACAAGGAGGAAAGTAAAAAAAAAAAAAAAAAAACTAATTCCATGAAATATACAAAAAAATATATACAAAAAATAATCCACAAAAAATGTTTTGGGAGTAGATAATCTCCAAACAAAACAAAAAAATAGAAAAAAAAAGTGTACAACTAAGAAATGAACTTAGTTACAATGTACAACCTGAATAAGCAATTTCTACACTGCAGATCATCACATTAAATGACTTGTTACACATCAAATTCTTATATACAGAATCAAGTCTGTAAATGGATAAAAGTTTGTTTTTTATTTCACTGCATATCAAACATTTTTCTGGTCATTTAATGCCAAGAACAATTATTTTATGTGTACACACATTTTTTTTAATAACACAAAATTCACTACTTAACATATAGCTAGAGGAAATGAGGTGATTTACACAGTTTCCAAGAGTATTAGTTCAATTATGAACATAAATGTAACGACTAGGATTTGAACTGTTGTGCTATAATTCTGAAGTCCAACTGTGTACACACTAGGCTTGAAAGTCAAAAATAAAACAACTAAAAAAAAAGACACTGTACATAATTGCAATTCATCCAGAGACAGGACTTTTAATATGTTTACTAATAACTTGGTTTGTAAACAATAAAAAGATTTAACTCCTCCATTGCAAGCTATTGTTTACATTTAAAGAACTGCACATTTAGCAATATGCTTACGGCAAATAACATCTCACTAATGACACTGCTTTCATTATCAGATTTCATTAGTATTTCTAAGGCCACAATAACTTCATTTATGTCATAGGATGCTAAACATATACTCTTAGAAATTGGTGTAAAAAATGAAGAGTGGCTCATAAACTAAAAATTAAGTAGATGTGTCACACGCCTCACGAGAGTGGCAACAACGAGAGCGGCAACAACGAGAGCAGCAACAACGGGTGTGACATATACCCCCAAGCCTCACAGACATAACGAGTGCTAAATTCACGAACTAATGATAAACTGTTTAAATATATCAGGCAGAGCTGCTAAGACAAATGGACTAAACAGAGGAATGAATCCTAAGAAAGTAGACAGTAATGTATGAGATATGCATATTTATATTTTCAGAACATTATAATATATAATCTAGTCTATAAGGAACATACGTAACCAAAAGTCCTCACTACCAAAAGG
>JAUZSX010177671.1:0-15710 GCA_034780655.1 Idiosepius hallami
ATACACAGTATTTAAATTTATATACATAACATAAACAATATGTATATAATACACAGTATTTAAATTTATATACATAATCAGTTCAATTCTGATGGAATAAACATAAATATACATACATATATACCTATATACATAGTCTAACGTGCTAATCTTGATATTTATCACGTATTTCACACATAATAATAATTTATACAGAATTTCTCACTAGTCATAAATTTATTATGAATATATATATATTTATATTGATTGATTCATATAAATTCTTACTTATTTCTTAAATATTAATAATAATGAAAGAAAAGGCCCTCTACCCCCCTAAAAAACCTTGCACGGGTATATAAGTAAATTTGGCACTTTTTTTTATACTATTGTAAATATATATATATATGTATATATATATATATATATATATATATATATATATAAGAAATGATAAATCATATATGATTTCGGCTCATACTTAGATGTTAAATACATCCTTATAAGATAAAATAATTATATAAAATAAATTATATAAATATATAAGAATAATTAAAAAAATAAATAAATAACAATTAAATAATAATAATATTCAATATTCTAACAATATTATTATTATTTTGTTAAATCTAAACACTCCATGACCCCCAAACACCTCAAATCATCCTATATCAACAATTTTCAACATACTATTACTTATATCTTTAAAACCCATTAAAATAGGATAACAAACAAATCTAGATAAGAACCATATACTACTATTGATATAGTTTAAAATACTAAAATTAATATTGATAATATTTTTATCTCATACCCCAAAAGAAATTAAAATTCTTAATAAAATTAAAAATGGTGTAATTAATTTTAAAAATAAAGGTAAGAAAATATCACAATTAAATTTAAGAAAAAGTTCTTGAAAAATAAAACCTCCCCATAATGCCCCTAAAGACAACATTCTTATAGCTAAAACTATATTAATATCATTATCACTAATATTATTATAAGTCAAAGAATCTTCATTATTTCAAATAATAAAAAAACAAAAACGTATTCTATATAATACCGTTAAACAAACACCTAATAATCCCATTAAAAAAATCAACAAATTTATATTACCTGAAATCAATATTTCAATAATTAAATCTTTAGAATAAAACCCAGCTAAAAAAGGCAAACCACAAAGAGCTATATTAGAAATATTTAAAAATATACAAGTTAAGGGTATTAATTTAGAAACATTATTGATTTGACGCATATCCTGATTACCTCTAAAATTATGGATAATGTTACCACCACATATAAATAACAAAGCTTTAAATATAGCATGAGTATATAAATGAAATAAAGATAGTATAGGTATACCTAAACCTAAAGATATTATTATTACTCCTAACTGTCTAAGAGTAGATAAAGCAATAATTTTCTTTATATCAAATTCATACAAAGCACAAATTCCAGACATTAAAGTAGTTATAATAGAAATATAAATTATAAAAGAGTTAAATCATCAAAACCTATTTAAATAATAAAAAAAACGAATAAATAAATAAACACCGGCAGTGACTAATGTTGAAGAATGAACCAAAGCTGATACTGGTGTAGGAGCAGCTATAGCTGCTGGTAGTCAACTACTAAAGGGAATTTGAGCTCTTTTTGTTATACCAGCAATTATAATTAAAAAATTTATATAAACAAACCCATTAAACTCTCACAAACATAATATATTTCAATGACCCAAAACAATTATACATGAAATAGCTCTTAAAATAAAACAATCACCTACACGATTCATCAATACTGTTAGTATTCCAGCAGATAAAGACTTACTATTTTGATAATAAATAACCAAACAAAAAGATACTAAACCTAACCCATCTCACCCTAAAAGTAATGAAGTTAACCTAGGAATAAAAATCAAAAAATTTATAGATATAACAAACAATAATACAGTTAAAACAAAACGTATTAAATTAATATCTCCTGCTATATATGAAATAGTAAATAATATTACACAACCTGAAATAAAACAAACCAAACCACTAAATCTACAACTTATTCAATCAATAACTAGATCAAATTCAATCCTACTACTTATACAAGTTATTAGCTCTCAACTAACTAATAAACAAATATTATTTATACAAAAGTAAAATAACCTAATTATTATAACAAAAAACCAAAAAAACAAAAATATACAAGAAAATAATTCGATTCCTATTAAGCCTAACATAGTAAAGTAGAAAAACACAATCTATCAGTAAAACCACAAATTACTATTTTAATTTAAACTAACCTTACTTTTAATAAAGGAATACTCATTTCATTTTTGGGGTATGAACCCAACAGCTTAATTTTTAGCTTACTTTATTAATATTATGAGAAAGTATTTACTTATTCATAGATTTACAATCTACCGACTTTATCGACCACCTCATATATAATATTGATATTTTTAATTTTAGTATTACTAATTATATGTTTATATAATCATATATATATATATATATATATATATATATATATATTAAGTGGCCGAAATTTAAGCACTAGACTTTTAATCTAGAAAATGATTATATAATCCTTAATAACTATGATAGTAGACATTTTTTCTTCATTTGATGATCATAATTCAACATTATTTTCCGCACATATAATAACATGAATTTTATCTTTATGATCTTTATTTTTTATTAATTCTTCATATTGAATTAATACATCAAATTTACTAAACCTGATAAATATACCAAAACAAGCAATTAATATCCAAACTACCCGATCCTACAGTATAAATTTAGGGGGATTTAGTCTAATTGTATCTTCATTATTTATCACTATTATTAATTTTAATATATTAGGATTAATGCCATATGTATTTAGTACAACTAGACATTTAGCAATAACATTTACACTTGCACTACCTTTATGATTATCTTTAATTATATCCTCATACTCAAAAAATCCATATTCAAGATTAGCATTCATATTACCTTTAGGTACACCAACATTTTTAATACCTTTCCTACCTATTATTGAAAGTCTAAGTATTTTAGTACGCCCTATTACACTTTCAATCCGATTAGCTGCTAATATTAGGGCAGGACACATTATTTTAACGCTAATCGGTGATTACTTAACAAATTCTATGATTTCAATGTCATATATAGTTACTTTACTAGTATTAATAGTTCAAACGGGCTATTTTATTTTCGAAATTGGTATTGGAATCATTCAAGGTTACATTTTTTCTTTATTAATTACACTATATACAGATGACCATCAATAGATAAATATATTTAAAAGTAACGATTATATTTAAAGATAATTATATCATCCTAACACCTTCAACGTTATGCTTTATATTTAAGCTATTTAAATTCTAAAATAAGAAAATCTTATTTAAATAACCTAAATTCAGAATAAAAAATAATATAGGAAAAAAATGTAATAGTAATAATAAATACTCTCTACATATATTTACATAACTACAATTAGAAAAGTTTATGATATTACCGTGTTGAGTATTAACAAATATAATTAAATTATATAACCCCCCTATAAACACTATTATCAAAATAATAAAAATCAATCATTTACTATATATATATATACATGAAAACAATATAATCTCTCTTAATAAGTTAATAAAAGGTGGTGCTCCTATGTTACCAATGCAAAATAGAAATCATCACAAGCTAATAATTCTATTATAATTAATTATACCTCCACATAAATAAAGACTACGTCTTTTAATCTTTTCATATATTAAATTGGCTAAACAAAATAAACCAGAAGAACAAAACCCATGTGAAATTATTATTAATATAGAACCTTCTCAACCTCATATAAATTTTATCAAACCACCACATAATATTAATCTTATATGTCCCACAGAAGAATAAGCAATTAAAGACTTAATATCTCTTTGCCCAGCACAAATAATAGCAGTAAGAACTCCTCCTCATAAACAAAAAATAATTAGTAATTTAGTCAACATAAATTCTCTTAAAAAGAAAATATGCATCATTCGCAATAAACCATAACCTCCTAATTTTAACAATACTCCAGCTAAAATTATAGATCCTGCAATAGGAGCTTCAACATGAGCTTTGGGTAACCATAAATGTACAGAAAATATAGGTAATTTAACAAAAAAAGCCATTATAACCCCTAAAAATATAAAAATATTAGTATTAAATATTATATTACTATTTAAATTATAAATTAATAATATATTATAACTTATAAATAAATTACCTAATATAATTAAGCTAATCAACAGAGGTAAAGAAGCAGTAATAGTATATAATATTATATATATGCCTGCTTGTAATCGTTCTGGTTGATAACCCCAACCGATAATTAACATTAATGTTGGAACTAAAGAAATCTCAAAAAAAATATAAAAATAAATAGTATTTAAACATAAGAAAAACAAAACTACAATCATACATAAAAAAATAACAACAAAAGAAAAAAAATCCACTTTATTATTATTAAATTTTACAGAAAAAATCCTAGCCAATAATATTAACCCACTAATTCATAATCTCAATACAATTAACATCCCACTTATCCTATCAACATAAAAATAATTACTAAATAATAAACCCCATACTTCAATATTAAGAAATTTCAAACAAAAAAAAGACATAATTATCAAAACTCAAAAACGTAATTCTCATAAAAAAATATTATTATATATAATTAATAAACCAAAAATACTAAATAATAAACCTATAATTTATATAAACTTAAAGATCTAACGTAATCATTCCCATGTACTCGAATTAAACTAACCAAAAGAGCCAACCCTAAACTAGCTTCACATACACCAAAAACAACCAATACTATTACCAGGCTATAATCCCCAGAATTTAAACCTAATGTAAACAAAAACAATAAAATAACACCTAACATTATAATCTCAAATCTTAACAAAATATTTAAAATATGTTTTCATTGAGATAATAAAACAAAACTACCTCTAATATAAATAAATAAACCTAATAAAAATTCTCTTCTTATAATCATATCTAAGTTCTTAAGTGAATTGAACACTTGTAAAAAACTTTCAAAATTTTCGTATACCCAGTAAAGAACTAACAAGACTTAAATATTTTTATTTATTAAAGACCTTGAAAGTCTTCAGTTTAATTAACTTAAAATCTTTATCTATAAGGTAAGATTAATATTAATCTTATAAAATAAACCTAAATTATCCACATATATTCTGCCAACCCTATTCAAAACTGATTATAAAAACTAATCATACCCTCAATGTAAGTGAGATACATTAACTTATGTTAAATTCTGATATTTTATTTAGAGATACTAAACCATTTGTTTGGAAAACAAATATACTAATTATACTAATAAAATATTTTTAACATTAACTTATGTACTAAAAGATTGAAAATCTAACGTGCTTCTTACACCATAAAAACTCATTTACTATAATTATATCAATTAGTAATATCTGGTCCTCTCGTACTAAGAAAAACAACTTTCATATTCAAAAGATAGAAACCAACCTGGCTCACGCCGGTCTGAACT
This sequence comes from Idiosepius hallami, assembly GCA_034780655.1. Lineage (NCBI taxonomy): Eukaryota > Metazoa > Mollusca > Cephalopoda > Idiosepiidae > Idiosepius > Idiosepius hallami. The sequence continues at coordinate 5,533 of JAUZSX010177671.1, forward strand.
CAGATCATGTAAAGTTTTAAAAATCGAACAGATTCACCTTATTAAAGCTTCTGCACCTTAAGGTAACTTTAATCCAACATCGAGGTCGCAATCTCATTTTTCAATAAGAACTCTCTAAATAAATTACGCTGTTATCCCTATGGTAACTATATTATAAGCAATATATACTATTGGTTATTTCATAAAAATATATTATATCTCAAGGAAGTTACTATATTATTTTTATTCCTTAATCACCCCAATTAAAATTTATATAATATAATACAAATAAAATTAGTACTACACTAATATAATTATAAGCTCATTAGGGTCTTCTCGTCCCTTTGAAAAATTTATGCTTTTTCACAATAAAAATTAAATTCTAAAAAATAAAATAGAGACAGTCAAACCTTCGTCAAACCATTCATTCTAGCCTCAAATTATAAGGCAAATTATTATGCTACCTTAGTACAGTTAAAATACCGCAGCTGTTAAAAAAATTCACCGAGCAGGTATGACTCTGCATTTAAAGTTTACACAGAGACATGTTTTTGATAAACAGGCGAGATTAATTTTTGCCGAATTCCTTTATTTTAATTAACTTTATATAACAATTTTATTAATTTACTAAATTAAATTATACAAAACAATTATGATAATAAACAATACTCATATTAACATTAAATTTAATTGTATTAATTCACAAAAATTTATTAAATAAAAACATGAATATAAAAAACATAATAATTTAAACTACTTTTAAAGAAAAACATTATTAATTCTACATAAATTATTTAATTATTTAAAAAATTCTATATCTCAATATAAAGCTTATCCCTTATATAATCACTTATATTAATATAAATTATAAATTATATAATTAATATTTTAGTACTAAATACCCTTAATTAATAAACTAGCTATCACAATAATCGATAAACATATCATTACCACTTACTATTAAATATATGACTATACCACGTCAACACAAATATAATAAGTAAATCTTATTACTTCGAGATTACTTTATAAAAAATAGTTATATAATTAACCCATTATACAAAAGGTACGCACACTTATTACTACTAAAAAATAAATATATTTACACCTTCACAGTACTATCAATAAACATTATTTCTATACCCTTAATACTATATAACAAGACAATTTAATTTTTTTATTTAACATATACAGTCATTCAATTTTTATAATATATCTACACAAAATCCTAAAAATATCACCATAAATTTAAATATATTACTATTTTTAATCCAGGAACAGCTTCCACTACTCCTACTGTGTTACGACTTATCTTATTTTCCAACAAGAGCGACGGGCGATATGTACGCATTATAAAACCTACATTCATAACAACACACTATTAAACTATTACTATCAAGTCCAACTTCATAATACAATTACATGAATTAATCCGATCAAAAATTATGAATTGTAGCTCACTTTGTAAACCTTTTTTATTAGCTGCATTTTGACTTGACATAATAACAAATATTATTATTAAGTTTATTTAATATTATCTTACAAAATAAACTGATGACAGAAATATACAAACTGATAAATAACTATTTATTTATACTAAAAAAAGTAAGTATAAATTGAGGATTATCAAATTAATAAGCAAACTCCCCTGAAAGGATATATAATACCGCCAAACTTTTTAAATTTCAAATACAAAAGTAAATATTTATATACATTTATACTAATCAAGTAACAAAATTTTTATTATAAGGAATAGTAGGGTATCTAATCCTAGTTTTTACACCCTATTTTCAAAGATTACAATATTAGAACAATAAAAATAATATTAACAATTAAATTTTACCTACCATTATTTAAATCTCAAATATTCTATTAATCAATTTAAATAAACTTTATTTTATACTAAATTATATATAAATTTAAAGTATTAGTATAACCGCAGATGCTGGCACCAATTTAACCACTTTTAATTACATTACCTATATCAAACTTTCATCCATTGTATAATAATAAATACTGCGTAGCTTATATAAAATATTCTAATAAAATATTAATAACAAATAATTAATTCAAATATTAAACTTAAAATAACTAAATTATAAACAAACCGTATAAAATAAAATCTAGCATATATAAACTTAGTAATAACCTATATAATAACCAAAGTCAAATTATATATAACTAATATATAATATATTACAAATAAATAAAAAAAATGATATTGAAATAATAGATATATATATATATATATATATATATATATGACACGAAATCCTTTTCACTTAGTAGAATATAGTCCATGACCTTTAACAGGATCTTTAGGAGCAATGTTTTTAACAGTAGGACTAACATACTGATTCCACAACCACAGAATGATTACAATAGTTATAGGAGTATTTTTAGTTATTATAACAATGCTCCAGTGATGACGAGATATCATCCGAGAAAGTACATTTCAAGGATACCATACAACAAAAGTATCACTAGGAATACGTATAGGTATAATTTTATTTATCACATCAGAAGTCTGTTTTTTCTTCGCCTTTTTCTGAGCCTACTTCCATAGAAGATTAGCCCCAAACACAGAATTAGGGGCTTGCTGACCCCCTGTTTACATCAACCCATTAAACCCTTTCCAAGTACCATTATTAAATACTGCAATTCTATTAGCCTCAGGAGTTAGAGTTACATGAGCCCACCATTCTTTAATAGTAGGAAATCATAAAGAATCAATTCAATCAATAACTATAACCATTATCTTAGGGTTTTATTTCACTGTTCTCCAAGCAGAAGAATACATAGAAGCTTCTTTTTCTATTTCAGATAGAATTTATGGATCTACTTTTTTTGTAGCCACAGGATTCCACGGTCTACATGTTATTATTGGATCAATTTTTCTTCTTGTATGTTTAATACGTATCACATACCATCATTTCTCAGTAAATCATCATTTTGGATTTGAAGCCGCCGCATGATATTGACATTTTGTAGATGTAGTATGATTAATTCTATACACATGTATTTACTGATGAGGATCATAAATAATTATAATTCATGGTATAATACTTTATATAGAAGATATGATTTGCAATCATAAAGTAAGAAATTTCTTTTTTACCACACAGTGGAAAGCCAAATAGAGGCATTTAACTGTTAATTAAAAAAATGTAATTTATATTACTTCACTGGCCAGACACTGCGCCGGAATGAACGGATTATATTGATGTTATAAAATATAAGGTTTACCTTCTGTGTTTATGTTAACAGTATTAGTTTATCTTTTAATTCTCTTTTTTTTAAATATCATCCTACTTTCTATTGGTTTAATTATTAATAAACGATCTTATATGGATCGTGAAAAAAATTCTCCTTTTGAGTGTGGTTTTGATCCATCAATTTATAGTCGAGCTCCTTTTTCAATACGTTTTTTTTTACTGGCTGTAATTTTTTTAATTTTTGATGTAGAAATTATTTTACTTATACCCTTAACAATAAATATTATGAACTCAAATACCTACTGACCTATAACAAGGTCAATTATTTTTCTAATTATTCTGTTAGTGGGTCTTTTCCATGAATGAAATCAAGGATCCTTAGATTGAATAAAATAAAGGTAATTAGGTATAAAATAAAGCTGCTAACTTTATTTTGAGCAATTCGAACTGTTCTACCTTTTATGAATAATAAATTTTTTCCTTCAAATTTTATATTTTTATTAATTATATTACTAGGAATTTTTTTTTCACTATCCTCTTCTCATTGATTAACTATATGAATAGGTATAGAATTAAACCTAATAGGATTTTTACCTTTAATTAACATTAAAGGTAAATTACTAGAAGCAGAGGCATCTATAAAATACTTCATTATTCAAAGAGTAGGAAGAAGTTTATTAATTATACTATCTATTATTATATATTATATAAATATATCTTGATACTCTATATTTAACAATTATATACTATCTTCTTTAATTACATTATCTTTAATTTTAAAATTAGGTGGTGCTCCTATGCATTTTTGAGTACCTAGAATCACAAAACAAATAAGATGACTAATTTTATTTTTAACATTAACAATTCAAAAATTAGCTCCTTTATTATTATTAAGATTTATTAACAACAATATTTTTACATTAATATTAATCTCAATAATATCTATTATTATTGGTAGGATTATAGCCTTAAACCAAACAAATACTCAATTGATTATAACCTACTCATCAATCTCCCACCTGGGATGAATATTATCAATAATTACTATTAATAATATAATAACTATAATCTATTTTATCAACTATATAATTATCTCAATACCACTTATATTTATATTAAGGAAATCTACAGGTAATCAACTATTCAACTTATCCCATAAAAATACAAATAATATATTAATTTTAACTCTGATCTTATCTTTAGGAGGTTTACCACCTTTATTAGGTTTTATATCTAAATTATTAATTTTAATTTCATTAATGAAATTAAAATTAATAATTTATACATTAATTATATTAATCGGTACACTAATTAGTTTATATTTATACATAAATTTATCTTTAATACTATTAATCAATTCATATTTATTAATCAATTTAAAAAAGATAAAAACATCATCAACCATAATAATCTCAATAAACTTATTAAGAAGATTTATTTTTTATCCTTTTATTATTATATTTATTAACTATGCGATGATTATTTTCTACAAATCATAAAGACATTGGTACACTTTATTTTATTTTTGGAATTTGAGCTGGTTTATTAGGTACTTCTTTAAGTTTAATAATTCGAACAGAGTTAGGTAAACCAGGAACATTACTAAACGACGATCAATTATACAATGTAGTTGTAACAGCTCACGGATTTATTATAATTTTCTTTATAGTAATACCTATCATAATTGGAGGTTTTGGGAATTGATTAGTACCTTTAATATTAGGTGCTCCTGATATAGCATTTCCACGTATAAATAATATAAGATTTTGACTTCTTCCCCCATCATTAACACTATTATTAGCCTCATCAGCTGTAGAAAGTGGAGCTGGAACTGGATGAACAGTTTACCCACCACTATCTAGAAATTTATCACATGCAGGACCTTCAGTTGACCTAGCTATTTTTTCATTACATTTAGCTGGTATCTCTTCAATTTTAGGAGCTATTAATTTTATTACTACAATTTTAAATATACGATGAGAAGGTTTACAAATAGAACGGCTATCTTTATTTGCCTGATCTGTCTTTATTACAGCAATTTTACTTTTATTATCTCTACCTGTACTTGCTGGTGCTATCACTATATTATTAACAGACCGTAATTTTAATACAACTTTCTTTGATCCTAGAGGAGGAGGAGATCCAATTTTATACCAACACCTATTTTGATTTTTTGGGCATCCAGAAGTTTATATTTTAATTCTCCCCGCATTTGGAATTATTTCACACATTGTTTCTCACTACTCTTTTAAAAAAGAAATTTTTGGTACATTAGGTATAATTTATGCTATGCTATCGATTGGATTGCTAGGTTTTATTGTATGAGCTCATCATATATTTACTGTTGGAATGGATGTAGACACACGAGCATATTTCACATCAGCAACTATAATTATTGCTATTCCTACAGGTATTAAAGTTTTTAGATGATTAGCAACAATTTATGGAAGTCCTATCAAATACACTACTCCAATATTATGGGCAATAGGTTTTATCTTTTTATTTACTGTTGGAGGATTAACAGGTATTATTTTATCTAATTCCTCATTAGATATTATACTACATGATACTTACTACGTAGTAGCACATTTTCATTATGTATTATCTATAGGAGCAGTTTTTGCTTTATTTGCTGGATTTAATCATTGATATCCTTTAATTACAGGATTGTCCCTAAACCAACAATGAACTAAAGCTCATTTTTTAGCTATGTTTTTAGGTGTTAACATTACATTTTTTCCTCAACATTTTTTAGGGCTTGCTGGGATACCTCGACGATACTCCGATTATCCAGATTGTTACACAAAATGAAATATAGTCTCTTCTATAGGCTCTATACTATCGTTAACAAGTGTTTTATTTTTTATTTTCATTGTATGAGAAAGAACAATTTCACAACGAACAGTGATTTGATCAAATCATTTAACAACTTCATTAGAATGAGATAATCGTCTACCCGTAGATTTCCATAGATTACCCGAAACTGGAGCAGTATATATTTAATTATGACCTACTGAGGACAATTAGGATTTCAAGATGCATGTTCTCCTTTAATAGAACAAATAATTTTTTTTCACGATCACGCAATATTTGCTATTATAATAGTGTTAATAATAGTGATATATATAGCAACTATTCTTATAACAAATAAATTTTCTTGTTTTAATATTACAGAAAGACAAAAAATTGAAACAATTTGAACAATTGCCCCAGCAATTATTTTGATTTTATTAGCGTTACCTTCATTACGTTTATTATACCTACTAGATGAGACAAACAATCCATTAATTACAATCAAAACCATAGGACACCAATGATATTGAAGATACGAATATTCTGATTTTATAGATATTGAATTTGATTCCTATATAACCCCTACTAATGAGTTAAATCTAGGTGAATTTCGACTTCTAGAGACAGATCACCATTTAATTCTCCCAATAAAAACAAACTCTCGAATCATTGTATCATCTGCTGACGTTATTCACTCATGAACCGTACCCTCAATAGGAGTAAAAGTTGACGCTATTCCTGGACGATTAAACCAATTAATAATATATCCTAGACGACCAGGATTATTTTATGGACAATGCTCTGAAATCTGTGGAGCAAATCACTCCTTCATACCAATTACTCTAGAAATTGTAAATATAAGAATTTTTATTAAATGATTAAACATAATAAATTCAAATTAAAAAATTAGTTAATTTATAACATAAAATTGTCAATTTTAAATAACTATAATAATAGTATTTTTTACATGCCACAATTATCACCTATTAACTGGATTTTTTTATTTATTATATTTTGATCTATTATAATAATCAACACATCTATTATATGATGAAATACAAATAATATTTATACAATTAATAAATCTTTATCATCAAATATACAAATCAAATATAAATGATAGAAGATAAACACATAAAATTTTTAAAGTTATAATAGTTTAAATAAAACATTGGTCTTGTAAACCAAAAATAGATAGATATCTTTATAACTTATCTACTTCATAATCTAAAATAAATAATCATAATAAATCAATAAAAGGACGTACCAAAAAAACACTAAATCATAACAAACTTAACACTTGACCAATAAATTCATAAGGATACTCTACAGGACAACCCCCAATTCAAGTCAATAAAAAAAAACATCCCACTATTACTCAAAAATTAATTTGTATAAAAATGTTATAACTACAACCCCGACATCCTTTTACATGTAAAAAAGGTAAAAAAAACAAAACACAAATAGATATTACCAGTCTAATAACCCCCCCTAATTTACTTGGAATAGACCGCAAAATAGCATAAGCAAATAAAAAATACCATTCAGGTTTAATATGCAAAGGAGTTACTAAAGGATTCGCAGGAATAAAATTTTCAGAATCCCCTAAAGCATTAGGAAATAATATTCTAATCTCAATCAAAAGTAATAATATTATAAAAAATCCAAATAAATCTTTATAACTATAATATTGATGAAAAGGAATTTTATCTAAATTACCATTAATACCTAAAGGGTTATTGCTACCTGTTTGATGAAGAAACAGTAAATGAAGACCTACCAAAGCAGATAAAATAAAAGGTAATAAAAAATGAAAACAAAAAAAACGACTTAAAGTAGCATTATCTACAGAAAAACCTCCTCAAATTCAATACACAACTATTTCACCAATGTAAGGAATAGCAGAAACTAAATTAGTAATTACAGTGGCTCCTCAAAAAGATATTTGACCTCAAGGTAAAACATAACCCACAAAAGCTGTACCTATTACTAAAAATAACAAAATAATACCAATATTTCAAGTTTCTATTATTATATATGAACCATAATAAATACCTCGTGCAACATGAAAATATAAACAAATAAAAAAAAAAGAAGCACCATTAGCGTGAATATAACGTAACACTCAACCATAATTAACATCTCGTATAATATGAATGACAGAGTCAAAAGCTATTTCTACACAAGAAGTATAATGTATAGCTAAAAACAAACCTCTGACAATTTGAACCGCCAAACATAATCCTAATAATGAACCAAAATTTCACCAAACAGAAAGATTTACTGGAGCAGGTAAATCTACAATAGCTCCATTTACAATCTTTAAAACAGGATGATTTTTACGTAAAGAACTAAGCATACTATTTAAATTTAAAAACCCGTAAAGGACCTTCACAGTAATAACAAATTTTTACAACACTAATAAGCACAAACAATAAAATAATACCTAATAAAATATAACAATAAAAATTATCATATATTATAATACCTGTACCTCCACTTATACTTTTATTAACAAAATTAAATAAATCTATATTTTTTATTTCAATACCCATAAACTCTTTAGTAATAAAATAATTTATTATAAAAAATCCTATAAAAATAAAAAATAAATAAATAATAACTTTATTAGAGAGAAAAATCAAATTAGGAATTAAACTAATAACATATATAAATATAACTAATATACCTCCAACATACACCAAAAACAAAAGATAACCATATCAACTAAAACTAATAAAACTAATTACTCTTCTTGAAATTAAAACTATAACTATTAATATAAAACCTAATCTCAAAGGCTGAATAACTATTATAACTAAACTCCTCAAAGAAAAACTCAACCTAATAATAAATATTAATCTCATATCAAAAGATAAGTATTACACTCAATTTTTAACTTCCAATGTTAATATTTTATTTAAATTATCTTATGATCTAAAATTTAATATATAAATTAATCTAACTAAAAAAATTAAAATATTTAATACTCTAGGTAAGTAACTTTTTCAAATTAAATATATTAATAAATCGTAACGATAACGGGGATACCTTGCACGCACCCAAATAAATAACCAAGAAACAAGTCTAACCAACACACAAGTTAATATTCCATAACCAATTAAATACAATCCTCCAAAAAACAAGCTAACAACTAAAACACTTATAAATAAAATATTTCTATACTCAGCCATAAACAACACAGCAAACCCTACTCCTCCATATTCAATATTGAAACCAGAAACTAACTCCGATTCTCCCTCTGCAAAATCGAAAGGAGCTCGATGTGTTTCAGCAACACAAGACACAAATCATATTAATAATATAAACAAATTTACAAAAAAAATCAGAACAAAACTTTGATACTTTATAATAATACTTAATCTTATACTACCAACAAATAATAAACACCTTAACAAAATTAAAGATATACTAACTTCATATGAAATTCTTTGAGCAACAGCTCGAACTGACCCTAATAAAGCATATTTAGAATTAGAAAATCAACCAGCACCTATAACTCTATACACACCTAAACTAGAGACACATAAGAATAATAATATACTAAATCCACCTATACTACAAACAAAATAATTATTATATAAAATTCATAAAACTAAACCTAAAAACAAACTAAGGAAAGGACAAATTAAAAAAGGAAAAATATTAACTAAAGTAGGTTTAATTAACTCTTTGCTAAATAATTTCACTGCATCAGCTAAAGGTTGAGGTAATCCTATTAAACCTACTTTATTAGGTCCTTTACGGATTTGAAAATAACCTAACCCTTTACGTTCTAATAAAGTAAAAAAAGCAACAGCCAATAAAGCACAAATAAAAGAAACCACACCTGAAAAAATCTCAACCAACATTATTAAGAGGAGTTAAAACTCCCTACTAGAAGCTTAAATTCTATGCACTGTTCTGCCATCTCAATAAGTTTCAACAAATATATGCATCTTTGAGTTTGCAACTCAATATTTTTTAATAAACTATAAAACCACAAAAAAAGGAATTGAACCTTCACCTTAAAAACCAAAAATTTATGTGCTCATACACCACATTGTATATTTAAATAGAAATCTACTGTATATAATACACATTATTATATATATATATTTAAATAGAAATCTACTGTATATAATACACATTATTATATATATATATTTAAATAGAAATCTACTGTATATA
>JAUZSX010177782.1:0-16534 GCA_034780655.1 Idiosepius hallami
ACTAACCTGGGTATTTTCCTGCCCGGCGCAAGATACAGTACCTGGTATTCGTAAATGGTCACCCATTAACTACTGACGCTGCTTAACTTCGGTGATCTGATGGGAACCGGTGTCTCAACGCGATTAAGTAAATAATATCAAAAGGTTGGTATGAAGATTTTTACTTTCTTCATTATTCTTTTTCCTCACTTTCCTTCCTTCCTACCTTCCTACTTTCTGATTTTTTAGCGAAATAACCAATTCGAATCAGCACGTTATACGGGATTTGAATAAATGAATTAAACAAGAGCGAAAGAAGAAATTCATAATTCTCTATTTTCCCCAAATCACTTAATGCATATTCAAAATTCATTCAAATTTAATAGTCATAAATGCTTCTGGGATTATGAAAAAGACGATGTTAATATCTTTGTAATACTTTATTTATCATTAGTATTGGTACTTACCATACACATGCACTCACAGAGAGAGAGAAAGAGAGAGAGACACTCACACACACACACACACACACGCACACACACACACAGAGACACACATACACACACAGTCATACAGGGAGGTTCACTTGGCCAAGTGGGTAGGCAGTCGGAATTTGGAATCCTAATACGCAAGTTCGAATCATAGTCGTCCCATTAGCGTTCATAATTGGACTAATACCTTTGGAAAAGTTTTGAAATCACAGACTTCCTCTAAACTATGTGAGAAGAAAAAGAACGTTTTTTAACAAATGTTTTCGTAATTAAATGACCTTAAAAAGTCGATATGCCTTTAAAAGTTGATATGCCGAAACCACAACTATCTCCGCTAAGCGAAAACTAATATTTACAGCTTAAGATATCATCCCCACAGTTATCCGATGGTCTTGTATCACTAATCATCGCATTTCCTTAATGTTTTCCTCTACACTGTTCGGTGCTCCAGATCTGGGTTTATCCTCAACCTGAAACCATCCTCATAGGCCTCATCCCCGTAGGCCTCCTTTAATATTCCATAATCTTTTTTTTTTAAGTTTAACACCAAATTTGATGGCATTTCGTTGTTCCTTGTTTCCCCACATCTTTGTCACAGATCGGAAAAGCTGATCAGGCTGGTCCCCAAATGATTACTGCTGTACGAGAATGAAAGAAAGTTGTCGGTAAGATATTTCATTGATTGCACTGGGCAACAAATTCTTATTTCTTGAATGGTGTCTAGATTTCTACAAATGATTTAGGGTATTTTTCCATTACTGAATCAGGAAATGGCATTCTTTTCTCTCCATCAAGTCAAGCTTTTGCGCTAAGTTGATTTAAAAAAAGAAATCAGATCATGTGATAAATCAATTAAATTTTTTATGTTATTTTCAGGTGATTTTTGTCATTGCATATCATCACTCAGAACTATTGGACCTGCATACTTCTGGTCATTAAAATAATTATTTCCAATCAAAACATTTATTCAACGTTGCTTTTTACCCTCACCAACCTTTTACAAAATGCTCCATACATGCATACATGTAGACAAAAGCCTAAAAAACATGTGGCCATAACGAAAAAAATTGACCTGATTGAGTAAAACCAATGTGATTTTTGGATTCAGCACAACAGATTCGTCCTAAATCATCTAAAAAAAATACAGACGACAAATTTGTTGTTGACCAGTGTTATATGTGTAGTTCACAATAAAGTAGCAGTTGTTTAAATTATTTTTAATACCTCTTCTTGCATTTTCTCATTACTTATTGAACAAACCGCGTATGTATATTTTTACTTTTGATCCTAATTTACTTTTATAAAATTCCGCTTCATACAGATTACATAGACGTTTTCCCACGAACATTGACGACACTCTGGGAAAAAAAAAACTTCAGATCTCGAACAAACTCAAGTGTATTTCTACACCACATACGGACACACACACACGCACACACACACACACACATACACATACACACACACACACACACACACACAATGTCAAGTATTCGCATGTATATGCAAAACTATAAGCAGTTTCCCATTTAAAACATTAGGCAGCGAGGGTGGAGTAGTGGTTAAAATTTGAACTCTGGAATCGTATCACACGAGTTCAAATTCCAGTTGAAACCATTCCATTCACTTTCACACACATAAACACTCATACACACAGATGAGTAAATGAACCCCATCACTCCGGAGCATTAGACAGCGCTTGTATGAAGCAATGTCGAAGAAACATAAAATGTTATTTATTTAGGCCTCCCGTAACTACAAAAGATGTTTTTAAGCAACAATCTGGACTAAAATTATTAAAATTGTTTATTCGGTTAAGTTGCATTGGAGACACCGGTTCTGGTCAGATCGCTGAAGTTAAGCAACGTCGAGCCTGGTTAGTAGTCAGATGTTTACAGTCCAATATCTTGTTTTCTTCTGCTCGATCCAACCACGTGTGCTCGTAAACCGGATATTCGAAACCGGGTGTAGAACCGAATCAAACACGACAATCTGACTTTTATATATATATGTATATTATATTTACTTGGTGAGCACGAATCAAGTTTGGCACAAGGCCATTTTACATGCTCTTACACGGTCTTTTTACATTCGGTATTACCCTTCATCCAGATGAGATGCCCACTCAAGTTAACAAGTTAACGAGCCCCATCTGCCCGAGGCAGCTAAAGGTTAATGCAATGGTTTTGACTGGGATTTGAACTAGCGTAATACGATCTCACAGCCCGAGCTTCTACCAATGCTCCACCGTCGCTGCCATTTATATTGTTTTACCTGAAAATTGCTGATACTATCCAAACCTTGACTAAAGATAATCAGTTCTTTCTCGAATTGTGAGGCTGTAGGTTTCCAGGTTTTAGAAATGTTCATTGTTCCACCAGTGTTTTAACCAATTGAGAAACATACTACCCTCATGAGTTTTTAAGCTTTTCTTTGGTCCCTTTGATGTCATTTAATTGTTAGAATAAGTTCTTCCCCTATTGTAAGAAAAGCTGTATTGATCTGATAATGTCACATTTCAAATGTTTCATGTTTATTAAACAGTTCCAATACAAAACTTGGTTGAGAAAATCTATTATTTTTCCTTTTAAGGTTTTCAAATTTCAACTTTTTAGGCCACATCAGAAATGCTTTTCAGCCAAAACATTTTTTACAGCTTCATCTTTTATTTGTTTGCAATTATTTCCTTTTAGAAAAAGGTCCAAGCAGGCAGAAGCTGTTTGTAGGGAATTAATGATTCAATACAACTTGGAAGGAGATTTGGATAAAAAAAAAAAGGGAAAGAGAATAATCTATGAAAGTTTCTTAAAATAGGAAGAAGGAATTTGATAGGTTTTTAGTATTTTTCTTTCTTTTTTTTTTTTGATTTGGCCACAAGGTTAGAACAATGTCACATGACAAAAGCCTCTGCCCGTTTCCAGCCTTAAAAGGAATCTCCTTTTCAGTCCAGTCTTAAATGACCCTCAGCTTTTTATTCCTTTATAAACTCAGTCCAATTAAAAAAGTTGATTTCTAATTCACCAGTTTATAATTAGTCTTGGCTTGGCCAGTCAAATCTTAACATCTTTATTTGGCCAGAAATTCTGAACTCAATGTCCACTTTATACACACACACACACACAGGTTTTGCCACGGATAAAAAACCAGATTCTCATAAACACAAAGTCATTACTTGGCCATGACCTGAACGACCTGTGCCGTCTGATAACATTAAAGATAGAAAATCAAAAAAATAAAACCAAAACAATTTTTATATATTTTTTACATTTATTCATTGAAGCATTTTTTAAAACTGGATCATTTGGCCCTAAAAAGAGAAAGAAAATTAATATTAAAAAAAAACAAAAAAAAAAAAACAAATCAAATAATCACAATTCAATTAATATAAAAATTAAAATTGTAGCCATTTTTCAGTTTGATTTCTGTTACTTAACATTAAAAAAGAGGTTAAAAAACAGAATTTAAAACTGAAATTTGGCTTTTTTTTCTTCTTCCTTTGCACAATCCACATTGACATTGTCTAACAGACAACATTCAAAAGAATATCAACTGCATAGACTACAACAGGACACAGATGTGCAGGAAGCTAATATTCTAAATCTAATCCAATAAGGTAAACCAATCATTATCACTAGAATATTATTAAAACAAGAAAATATATTCTTTCAAAATAACAATGGAAAATAAGCTATGAAATACAGAGGAAGAATAATTCTATATGAAATAAAAACAAAAGAAATTTTTTTAGTAACTAACTTAGATATACATTTATAACCATTATATCTATTTAAACACATGCGGGAGAAAAAACTCTTGATAAGTTTTATGTCAAAATGAAGAATTTGAAAAACAAAACGGATTTTTCTTGTGAATTAATGAGATTTAAATTTATTTTTGAAACCCAAAAATTTAAGTTAAAACAAATTGAGTTTTTAACAGGAGGGAAGATTCTCATTTAAACAGACATCATAAATCCATTCAAATGTTTTATGTTGGTCATCAGTGATTAAAGTTGTCATCCTTGATTTCGGGGTAATCTTTCATCAGATCAGACCCAACCTGTTATCTTGTTCCACAGGAAGCCACAGTGTTTTGAATTGTGCCAGAAATCAAGGCAGAATTTATGTAACATTAGCCCCACCCCCACACTATTCACATATATTTGTTTTAAATCCATTTTGAAGTCATCAGGGCTTTAATTTGATATTCTCTTAATGGCTCTGACTTTTGCGGATCCCACTAATCATATTTTACTAAGAGACATTTCATTAAAAATAATTTTAATTTTCAAACATGAAACTTAGTCGTGGGATCTGCAGGGTTTGGATATCAGCAAAGGTGACCAAGTGATGACACCACGGCTGATATTTTGGCCTTTTACAGTCCTTTAATAGAAAGGAGGATTTGCTAATCACAAATTTTAGATTTCTACATAGGCAATGTCTGTCTAGATTTGTGCTTTAAAGATTTTTTTTGAGGAAATGATTAAGTGTAAATAGTTAATACAATTACATAAGAGTCTTTGTAACTAAATCATATTAGCAATCAATAATCAAAGACACTGATTATTATTATCCAGTGGTGTCTGAAGGGCTTTCCTATAAAGTATTGGTTCTTACAGATACTTTGCAAAGGCCTGTATAAAAGACCTTGATAAAGAAATGCATGATTGGAAAATGCGATTAAATTTATGTACAATGGAATCCTGTTTCTTCAGTTTAGAAATATACTATTCTTCATGTTTTTTGTCTAAGAGCTTTCACCATAGCCAGTCAAAGAGGCCCTCTCTATGTTATGTTACCATTTTTGGCTAATTAACTATTGTCTTTTGGGCAGGTTAATGCTTTTTATGTCAGAGTAAAAAGGGTTTTAACTTATTTATAACAAAAACAAGTGAAATATGCACTGTCCCCCTTAAGTGCATAGTGAATGGAGCATAAAAAAAAACTAATATTTTTAAGAGAAATGTTAAATAGCCCGAAGGGACGTGAATCAGAATCTTGTCACGTTCAGAAATATTGAATTTCCATTTGGGGTATTTTCCTTGACATTTTGGCCAGGCTCAGAAAAACCTAATAGACAGATTAAAGTGTCATTTTTGACCCTTTTAAGGCCTCTGGGGACACAAAAACTTGTGATAAAATCTTTTTTACTATGCACATCTCCATATAAAAATACAACTTGTGGCAAAGTTTCAGAAAAAAAAGTAATGGATAGTTTTTCGGCAATCATCCGGACACACACAATTGAAAACAAAAAATTTTACAAGAATTATTACTACTCAAATATTCAGTTAATAATTAAACCATTTTTAAATTTTTGGTTAAATTTTAACATTCCCCCTTTATTTAGTTTTTGTCACTTAGAAACATTTTTCATTTAAATTTAATAAATTAATTTTTGAATATGCTTTAGTCTCAACACAATCATATTTTGAAAAAACAAAGTGTTTATATTAAATAAACTTTTGTGAATTTTAATTTGATGTAAGGAACAAAAACAATGTTGCCATTTTTCAGTTTGATTTCTGTTACTTAACATTAAAAAAGAGGTTAAAAAACAGAATTTAAAACTGAAATTTGGCTTTTTTTTCTTCTTCCTTTGCACAATCCACATTGACATTGTCTAACAGACAACATTCAAAAGAATATCAACTGCATAGACTACAACAGGACACAGATGTGCAGGAAGGGCAGTCAATGATCCCAGCAAGACTTTTAAAAAACAATTTAAAGTCATTTACCTTCTTTCTCTTGTCACCACCAAGTTCAAAATGTTTACAACGTTTGATAGGTAATTGTTTACGGAATTTACATTCAGTACATTCCATTCGGAGGACAATCTTTTTTGTTGTTTTGGCCTGGAAACAAAAAAATAGCAATTCTTAAAATCATTTTTAAACCTTCAGCTTGAAAGAGATCAAAACTTAATCACCCAACAAATTTCTGTTGAGTGATGGAATTTTAGGATTTCTAAAAAAGACCATTAAAATTGAGAGGGAATTTATTTCAAATTAAAAAAAAATATCCAATAGACAAAACAAATTAGCATAACAATCAAACACAGCCACTAAAAAAAGGCTTCTTCAAAGATTATTATTATTATTACCTTGTAGAAAAAAAAAAAAGAATGTGTTTTCAATCTTGACCCCTCCAAAAAGGTTTTTTTTTTTTTTTTTAAAGAGATTCTGATTAAAAGTAGACTCAATGTTCTTGGATTTTTTTTTTCTTAAATTGGTTTTAAGTTTGCAACTCATTGTAAATATAAAGCATTCCATTATGTGAAATGAAAATTTACTGGATATTTTAGCAAAAAATTAAAAGGTTTTAGTTTTTTAGTAAAAACTAAAGTAACATGAATAGAATGAGCAAAAAAAAGTTATTTGTATTTATTATTGGGTGTTTAAAAAAAAATGGAATGGAAGGAAATATTGAATTTGGTTCCACCAAAAAGGAATTAAACACCATGATCAATAAAAAATATTGTGAATTCACAAAATGTTATTACATTAAAAAAGGATATGTTGATAAACTCTGCAGATATCAGAGTTAGCCATTTTGTTTTGGTTTATAGAAAAGTTTGCCTTTAGTCAGGGAACATTCACGAATAAAGAAATATTAAAACTTTGTAATTATTGGATCTCAAAAATGAAAATAAAATTTTTAATCTAATATTAGGTAAAAATTCAATTTTTCTTTATGCGTGTATGCTCCTCGACTAAGAACTCTTCTATAATCGGAAAAAATGGCAAATTCCAATAGCAGAATTTTTCAACATAACTCCTTTTTATGTAATAGCAAACATGATTTTGTGAAGTTATGAAATTTTCTTATTAATCATGTTTAATTCTCCTTCTTGGTGGAACAAAATTCAATATTTCCATTCCATTTTTTTAAAACACCTAAAGTGCCAAAAAGATAATGCATAATAAAATAAGAATTTTCATAAAGACAAGATAAAAATTAAATCTAAAAAAAGAGCAGAGCTTTTTATCTTAAAAACTCTAATAGGATTGAAATTAAAATTCATTAAATTCAGTCAAAATCTTATTTCAAATGCTCATTAAATAATTCTTGACAATATTTAAAGATCTTACCTTTTTATGGAAAATAGGCTTTGTCTGACCACCATAACCTCTTTGTTTACGATCATAACGTCTTTTACCTAAAATAAATTGAAGTAAGGTTCATTAAAAAAAACTTGCAATGTTTATATATACCTCTTACAACTTCTGCTAAAACCATAAATTAGGCAGGACAGGATTTAATAAAACATCTTTATTGTAAAACCCAGTTAAGCCTCAGCAGCAGATTTTCATTGGTTTTAGAGTAAAATTAAGTCTGGATTAGAAAATAGTTTCTAATCCAGATTGTCAATAATTTGGATTAAAATAAGAAAAAAAATCCCAATTTTTATTTTAGAATTCTGGATTTTTTTAGCTGACTTTTAATTCAAGGCATAAAAACAATGAAATCCTTTGAGGTTTTGTCCAAAATCTTTAAAATTATGTAGTTTGGGACAGGGGGGAGGAGGAGAAAGATAAATGCGTGTGAAGGGAGGGGGTGTAAGAAAAAAAGTTATTAGATTCTTTTATAACACAATGAAATCGACAAGAAAAATATTTTGTCTCGTGGTCGAAAGTAAAAATTGTACTGATTTATGAATTACCTCCCTTTATAAATAAATTACCTTTGGTCCCTAGCTAATCAAAATTAGTAAGTAGTCACTCAGAGCCGTCACATTAGACATCAGGGTCAAATATTGGTGTGTTTTATTTTGGCTTATGTCCTCAGGGTCGATGTATCGGCCCTTTAGGGTCTAAAGGATTGAAAAAAAATTCTAACAATGTATCAAGCTACAACAATTTATTTTTCTAAAAATTATTTCCAATTTTAAAAGTTAAATCTTTAAAGAAAAGAACCATTTTAATTGACTTGCTTTTTGCATCAACCAAGACTCCCACCGTCTTTTTTAGAAAACTGAAAGTTTGTTTGTTTTATTTTTTCTTAAAAAAAAAAACAAATTAATTTTGAATCGTTGTACTTACCTTGGGCATACAATGAAGCTTTGCCTGCTTTGTATTGAGACACTTTATGAAGGGTGTGTTTACGGCATTTCTTACCCTTGCAGTAGGTTCTTCGCGTTTTGGGAACGTTTACCTAAAAACACATGTAAATACATTATTACAGGCACAGAATCGACTGGTCTTAAATAGTAATTATTTAAATATTATTACTATTAAATTAAATAATGGTTAAATTATAATTAGAAAAATGAAATATACAATTAAATCAACTTCGGTCTTTTTTTCAAATATATTTCAAACTTTTAAAGACATTTTTTTTTACTTAATTTGGTTAATTAAGACTTTTTTTTGCATAATTTTAAATTTATAACAAACATTTTTATCGATGTGTGTGTGCGTTTAGCACACACACGTCGATAAAAATGTTTGAGAATATCTCACTTTTACATTAAATATTTTTTTTTAATTATTTCTCACATTAACAATAAATTTTTCATTTACATGGGTTAAACCCTTTTTCTCAGTTTTACAAACATTTTTTTTACTTTGGTTTTTGCAGATATTTTTCAAGTTAGCAAATTTTTAAAAAATCTGCAAAAAAAAATTTTAATAAACCAAATTTAAAAAAAAATGTAAAAGGTGAGAAATTATCGCGAAAATTGACAATAAACTAAAGAACACTTATGTGTTACTAGTCTTTAGGGAGCGTGTATTATTTCAAAACACATTTTTAACACGAATCTTTCTAATCTTCACTTGTACCCCCCTTTTTTTTAGTTATTTTTTTTTTAAATCTTAAGTTTATAAAAATATTTTTGGAGTAACATTTTTACGTTGGCCTATTTTGTTTTTTTAGTAGTTCATAAAAAAAGAGAGAAATGATTTTAATGCTTGCTTAAAATTTAGGAAAAAAATTCCTGATAATAAATTTTTAAAGAGGAAAACCCTTTGGCAAGGGTTGAAAAATTGTTTCGATTTAAAATTCCAACATCTTTTTAACCCTTTCAACACTAAAGAGCCGATATATCGTCTGCAGTATATAAATGCAAAAAAACACTTGTCATTTTGACCGTAATATGGTTTTTAAATATTACCAAATGACTACTTGGTAGTATTTAAAGGTGGAGTTTAAAATATCGTTACGTTGTGTTTCTTTTTTAGCCATAAGTCGTTAGGGCCGATATATCGGTTCTTTGGAGGTTCGGGTTATAAACCCAAACCCTTATTGGAGAAATAAGTTTTAACTTCTGCATAAAAAAAAATTTAATATGAAAAAAAAAATAGTTTTTTAAAAAATCCTAATCAAACGACGATTTTTATCAAACAATAATCAACATTTGAAGAAAACACGTGTTTTAATTTTATTAATAATCAGGATATTCTGAACAAAAAGAATTTAAACATTAACGCTTTTTCCCTTAAATTATTTATTTATAGATTAATTAATGTTTTAATATTTAGAAGTAAAGTAAGAAATCGAAAATTAATTTTAATATTAAGACGTTTAGTTTTTTCGTCTTAGTAGAAATAACGTGTCGATCGTAATTTAACACATATTCACTCATTTTACGTTAAATTATCACCAAAAATGAACTTATATCCTGATAGAGCAAATGTAAAAACGTGATAAACAATAAAATAATATAAAAGATAAATTGCAAACATTCGATGTTTGTAGATTTGAAAAGAGAAAAATCGAGAATTCAAAACTCACCATCTTGTTGGTTTGTCGGAAGAGACCGGAAAGAACGGATCAGTCATAAACTTCCGGTTTTTAAGGCAGCAAATGGCTGTCATAGAGTTGCAAATATATTTATAAGTGAAAAGTCTATTTTTAGAATTTTAAATCAAAAAATATTTTTTTAAAAAAAGTATAGAATATATTAGGTTTATATTTGTAAAATAAAATAAGTAATGTTCAATTTTTGAAGTTTCTTCATTGTAAAAGGTCAAGGTCAATTGTGGCGCCCTTCTTTTTTTTTCTGCAAAAGAAAAACCGTTTTTCATTTTTACCGGTCGAAAATGAGTTCTGAAGCTCGCACTGCCCAAACTGATGCAAATAATGCCAAAAATAAGGTAAAAATCAGTTTTTATATATTTATTCATTAAAATTTATTCATTAATTGCTTTCTTTTGTTATAATTTCTAAAAATAGACTTTTATTTTCAATTCCCGTCAAATAAAAGAAGTCCGTCTTGTTCTTCTTTATTTTTCTTTTCCCCAAAAAAGCCATTGTTTTTATTTGTTGTTTTTTTGTTGATTTTGTTTTCTTTTAATTTCAATTTTTACTTTTTTTTTTACATTTAGGATTTGATTTTATTGTTTTTCTTTTAATCTTGTTGCCAATTATTAAATCTAGATTCTCTCCTTGTTTTCCTTTTTGGCATTTCGATTTTAAAAAATCCCTTTCTTTTCCCAAATGAGATTTCCTTCTTGACACTTTCCATTTTAATTCAATTTAAGAAAAAGTGCGCTTTTTTTTCGGCTTTTAAATCTCAACAATTATTTTCGGTAACAATTATTAATTCATTCCAACTCGTTTAAAAGAAAAAAAGAAAAATAAACATCAACAAATAAATTCAAGAAATGAAAATAAAAAATCCGTTTTTGGGCAAAATTCCAATTTGGTTTATAGCGCTTTTTTCTAAGATTTTAAATCCGTTTTTGTTAAAGAAAAGAAAAATATCTTAACCCCAAAATAATCTTAATATATTCAATATATTATATTGTCTACACAACAAAAAGACACATTAAAAACAGACAAACAAAAAAGCCCGAATTAAATAAGGAAATATTCTTTTAATTTAATTTACAAATTTTGAATTCAGTTTTTGAATTTGATTTTTATAATTTGTAAAGCTTTTCTCAAATAATTAACTTAAAAATTAAAAATCTTGAAACTAACCATGGTTAATAAAGATTTTCATTGAGACAATTTTCTTCTGAAATATAAATCCTTGAAGTAAAATTTGAAATAAATGAAAAAATAAAAATAAATTTTCAATTGATTAAACTTTGAATTTTAATTTGATTTTTTTTATCATCTTGCATATTTCGATCGAGAATTGAAAATTATTTTGAATTTTTTTAGATAAAGATATTGTTTCAAAAATAGAGTTGTTTTTATAAATGATGAGGATTAAATGAAGAAGTCTTTATTTGTTGATTTTATGGATTGAAATAAAACTCAAATCGAAAGTGATAGTCGGAAATAAATCTTTTTTTTTCGGTCTATTGCCTTCATAAAAAAAGGAATTGAATTAAAATTTAATTTTTTGGCGATCTTTTCATTGAAAAGAAAAGAAAAATCTTTCATATTAATGTTAATTATTGACCTAAAACAAACATTTATTGCTTTTGCTTTATTATTTTTATCAATACAGAGAGTAAAAACAAACCCTTTTTCTTGGATGCAGTTTTTTAATAATTTGTTTTAAGATTTATATATTTACAAATTTCTGAAAACCAGATAAAGTTTTGTTGTTGTAAATTTCCAAACAATCTTTTTACTTTTCTTTGATTTCATTTGGAAAAATAAATGATTAATCTAGGCTTTCTTCCATTTAATGCCATTGTTTGTTGACAGTTTATTGAATAATTTCCATTCAAAAAAGTCGTTTTTCTTTAATTAACTCGATTTAAATTTTTACTTTTGACATTTTTTCATCAATTATTTTTGTGCAATAAAATAATTAAATAAAGTAATGTTTAAATATTTGATTGTCCTTGAATTTTTAAATATTTTCAAACTTTAATTTTTTAATTGAAATTATCGGAAACAGTTTTTTTTAAATTAGTCACATCGATAAAAAAAAATTTGTTGAAACTTAATATTTTTTTTTTTTTTAAATTCTCCATTTATGCTGAAAATAAAATTTAATTTTCTGGTTAAAAAACCTATCTTATAATTTTTCCATGAATCTTTAAAAAAATGTAATTTTGTTTTGTTAAATAAATCGTCTAATTCTGATTTCTTGACGGACGGTGAAGACGACGACCCAGTTTTTCGTTGTTGTTACATCATCTTTGATGAGATTTCATTTCCAACAAGAACTGAAGTTGCTTCTTCTGACTAATGATAATTTTAGCTTTCATTTAATTGTTGAAAAGTAGAAGAAAAAAAAACTATAAGATTTTTGTTGGTTGGTCGTAACCAGATATAAAAAGAAATCTTTTCACTTTTAAAAAAGAAAAGAAATAAAGGCGCGTATTTTCTTTCTTTTTTTTTAAAAGCAAAACTGGTTTTTGCTTTCTTTTTATTTAAAAATCCTTTCTTTTCTGGAAGAAGAAAGTACAGACAACAACAGCGCACAAACACGCACTGAGCAGCCAGCACTCCAGCAGGCCGAAAAAAAAGAAGAAGAAAAAGGTTTTGAGCTAGAAAAACAAAAAAAACAAGAATTTATTAGAAAAATTCAAAGATTGATTTTGAATTTTAATTAAAGAAGAATATTTTAATGCAGAAAAATCTCTCCTCATTTTTTTGTCTTTTTTTGTTAAGTGATTTTTTAAATTATTCTTGTCTTTATTCATAAGTAAAATCTAGGTCAACGTTTTTTACGCTTATTATTGTTTTATTTAATTCATTTCTTTTTCATTTGGATAAGGAATATTTTTTTGTTTTCTTGGGTCTTGAATGTTGCATTAATCTTTTTTTTTTAAGAAAAAAATGATATGATTTTATGTTTATTTGTTTTGACTGCTTTTTTTTTTTTAATCAATAAATATTGTGAGGAAGAAACCTCGAAGCGAAATATAGTAAAAATGTTTTTTTTTGCTTCTTTTTCTTTCTGCATATTATTGTTAATTATTTAATTTATTTTTACCAATGAATTAAACTAGTTTTCTTTTAAGATGATTGGTATTATAACTCATTTTTTTTTCTGTTATGTTTTTTAATCTTCATGACAAACAGGATATTATTAGCGGACTAAAGAGAGACTACTGACTAGATTGTGACTCATTAATTCAATTATTTCCAACATTTTGGGTGTAATTAATTTAAAAAGAATTGTTATTAAACAAAAAAAAAAGTAGTTAATAATTTTCTTGTCCTCGTTTATAGCTTCAAAAGATTTCGGGTTCACAAAACTTCTTTATAAGAAATGTTTGTTTTGTCGGCTTCTTCTTGCTTCTTGCACTTCTTGTGGATAAAATGGCACAAGAAGAAAAAAACTGATTGTTATAAAATAGGAAGGGGGGAGGAACTAGTAAAAAGACGAGGAAGGAGGGGAGAATAATGGGAGAGGGAGTAGTAGAAAAAAAAGGGGAGTAATAATTAGGGTTGCAAAGCGTAGGAGGAGGAGGAGGAGGGGAAAGAGTAGTAAACTTAATGTCTCTGCTGCTGCTGCTGTCTTTCTTGCTTTTCGTTCATTTGATTTACAATTCGCTTTAATTTGAAAGCAAAATAAATAATTAAATCGTCCGAAACAGAAATTGTTTTAATTTATTTAATTATAGAAAGAAAGAGAATTTATCTATAAGAAAAAAGATAACAATTGTATTTTTTTGTGCTTCATGAGTTTCTAACATTAAAACCATTCTCAGTCTTCCTTTGTAAAAATAAAAATAAAATTGGTAAAATAACTTAATAACAAAAAGTCATTCTTTTTTTTTCTTTTTTCAAAATAACAAAAATCATTTCTGTTTTAAATTAAAATTAATTCTTTTTTCAAAGATAACTTAGACTTTTTTCCCCTTAAATATAAATAAAGACAGGGAGGGACTGTAAGGAATTGGTTTGTTGTCAAATTTGCAACAAACCAAAACAGATAACTACTTGCAACTAACAATCTACAATTGACACATACACACTTACTTGTTTGTTTGACTTATTATTGTTTTATATTTTGGATTGATTAATTGATTTGCATATCGTTTTTTTTTTCTTTATTTAATCTTTTCTTTTGTCCTTTATCTCAACCGAAGAATTCATTGAAAAGTAGTAAACATGGATTACGCGCGTAACTCGTTGCGGGCACGGACATTCTTGAAATAGACAATTATTCGGTCATCATGGGTTCAATTTAATTATTATTACAACAATAAATAAACAAAGAATAATAATACTTAAATTAAAAGAGAGAAAAATGATGGAAAGAAAGAACAAAGACGAGTCAACTTTTCTTTCTTGAAAAAAAAGAAAAAGAAAAAAAAAACTTCTTCATTGATTAATTTTTCTTTTTAATTATATTTTCTAGTAAAAAAAAATCAAGTTAAAATGAAAAATATTTAATTTTCTTGACATTTTTTATTCTTCTTTTTAACTTTGAAAAATCGCTTTCTTACAACATAACTACTTTTTAAAATTACAAACCATTTTGACGTTTCTTTCTTTTTCTTTTTTTCTTATTCATAATTTAGGACTTTATTTTGATTTTTGAATGAAAGACCGTAAAAGAAAAAAGAAAAAATAGATGAGGAAGAGGAGGGTGTTTCTTTTGGTTGTGGGTTGATGATGACACGACCCAATTTTGTTGTATAAAGGTCACGAAAACCCATGATGAAATGATGGAATTATTTCATTCATGAGAGCTCAGAAAACTAATAAAATACTTAGTGAATGATTGAAGAAAGGGTATTTTTCTTATTCTCCTTCTTCTTTTTCCCTTATTAAATAAAAAGGAAGAAATCATTTCATCTTTATTTTTTTCTTTAAAAAAATCATTGATTTCTTTTTTAGTTGTACTTCTTGTTTGTTTGCTTTTTGGAAAAATAATAAGAAAACCAGAGAGAGACAAACAAGATGAGAGAAGCAAATAAAGAAATCAGTGAAAACGAAAGCCTTTTATTTACCCAGTGCCGGGCAGTGCCGTGCTTAGCCACTTAGCGGCCTCGACGCAGATTGCGCCTTGTAGCCCCTTTACCCTAAAAAGGCAAGTTCAATATACTGGAGCCTTCGACTATATACTCATACATATGACAGTGCCTGTGCTTAGCCACATAGCGGCCCTGACGCAGAATACGTCTGGTGGCCCCTTTACCTTAAAAAGGCAAGTTGCACCTCCTCAACATACTTTCGACTATATACACATATACAAATATATATAGAGAGATGGATTGCTAGATGTATATTTCAAGTTTGACAATGATTTTGGTATTTTTTTTTTTTTTGCATTACAAAAGATCTGTGAAGCAAAGGAGCCGTGCGGCCCCTAGAGAGCTTGCGCCTAGGGTCTGTGGGTGGGGGAAAGTATAGCCTTGTATTTACTCATCTTTGCTAAAAGATTTTGGAGAAAGTAGAAGCTTAAAACTGGAGAGAGACAAACAAGATGAGCAAAGAAAGAAAGTGAAAAAAAAAGAAAACTTTTGTTTTATTACTTTTTAATCCTTCTAAAAAAATTTTGCTTTTTCTTTCCAAACTTTAAATTATTTTTTTCTTTTTGTTTTTCTAAAATCTTTCTTCTTTCTAGTTTAGGGTTTCCTCACCACAGATGGATGCTCACATTTGTACTCTTTATTGGGGGGGGGTGCAAGATGGCTTTTCAATTTCTCTTCTTGTATAAAAAATACTGTCAATGAATCATAACATGTACTGTAAAGAGTGAAAGAACATATTAAAATATTTTAGGGGGCCATTGAAAAGGTTGGGAAACACTAAGGTTTGTTTATCTTTAAATTATATATATATGTATGTGTGTGAATATATATATATATATATAATATATGTATGTATGTATGTATATACACATACACAGAGATGAAACTTTCTGGTCATGAATGCATAAGTACAGTCATCATAACAATGCAATTTACAATCCCCCTCTGATCCATTCGAATGAAATAAAAAATATAGAACAGCCCATTTATACATAGATTCACACAGACACAAGGGTTATTCTAAAATATCTTGTCCATTAGTTACTACCAATTTCTCAATTTACCAATATATATATATATACAGTGTATCACAAAAGTGAGTACACCCTTCACATTTCTTCAGATATTTAAGTATATATCTGCATTGGAAAACACTGACAAAATGAATTTTTTACACAATGAAATGTAGTCTGTCTGTAACATATATAACTGACTTAAT
>JAUZSX010177893.1:0-16530 GCA_034780655.1 Idiosepius hallami
TATATATATTGTGTGTGTGTTTTTGTTTATACATTATATTCATTCTGTATATTTCTGATTAAGATTTTTAAATCATTCTTATTGATTTTTCATGATTTGAATTGCTTTTTTGATAGTGTTTTTTTTTTCTAAGTGATATCCATAATCTGATTTTCATAAATATTTATTTATTTTTTATCTTTTTTCAATAAAATAATTATTTAAAATATTTGACTTATTTTCTTATCAACTATTTTTTTCTGCAATCCCCTCTAATCATGTCTGGTTATGGATTTGATTTTTTTTTTCCAATTTTCCATTTTCAGTAGTTGTTGCATAAGCTGTTTCATATTGGCTTTGATTTATTTTATTAATCAACATTACTTTCTTGGCTTTAGAAATCTAGATTTCTACACATATATTTATTGTTATCTTGATGATGTTTTCTTATTCAATCAAAAAATAAATTGTCTTACAGCAAAAGCTTCACTACTCAGACTTATAACAAAAAATATATATAAGAATTATTATTCTGAATCCTAGGTCTTCTGAAATTGTTTTGCAAAAAATCTTATTGAAATTGTTTATAAACATCTCTTTGATTTTGTATCAAAAATCATAAGATGACATTTATAATTATAATTTATAGACAAAATAAAGGGGAGTTCAGTGGATAAGTAAGTGCTTAGACTTTGGTATAATAAGACACAAACTCAAATTCTACTCAATCCTTTACATTTATTTTCAGACTAAAATCCTTGGTAAATTCTTCTTTTTCAACCAGTTCTGGCTCTGTGCAAGTTTTTTTTTTAACAATTAAACAGAAGAAAGATATTCATATTTTAAAAAATGGGTTCAAGCACAAGGGTTAATTTCAGGGGCAGTGGATAGACAGTCAGACTTTAGAATCTTAGTGTGTGAGTTCAAATCCCAGTTTTTCCATACCAGTACTCTGGTGGACCAATTAATTTACTTACAGAATTTATGGCTAATAAACATAAAATGTATATTGGAAAAATGTTTATTTGTTAATTTAATCTATCATAGGATATAAGTCATTCTTTTTGACATGGAAATAGCACACAAGAAAAAAAAACGTAGGAATCACATTTTTAAACATAAAAAAAAACTTTTTTAGCATTACATGGTACACCATCAAGCAAAACTATTGACCATCATTTATTTTAAGTTCATACAATAACAAAAGAAAATGTTATTGCATTCAATATTATGGAGAAAATGTTTATCCTTTCTGGCGTTTGGCACACAATGAAAAATGATGTTATTCTTTCTGGTATTAACAATGGCACAAAGAAATTACCCTTGCAAAATTTCTAATTTTCCCCATTTAGGGTAATTTACCCCTGTTCTCCGACCACTGATCTAAAACAATGTCTGGGGGACATGTGTTTATATCTCTGACTGCACTGATAGCCCTTTGTTGGCACAGTTCAATCAATTCTATTCTCGTCTATATTAATATAAAAAAAACAATTACCCATTGTTTGATTAACATTACAAAATTTTACTGGTTTTATTCCTTAATCTTTTTATATTCTAAATTTACTTGCATTTTTAATCATACCAAAATAATAAACATAAGTAGTTTTTTTGTTATTTTTACAGTATTATAGATATTGACATTCAATCTACTATAGGAAAATATTTAACCTATTTTTAATTTAAACCTTTTAGTTTATTTATATATTTCACATATTCTAAATAGTCAAACTAGGGATATAGCAAGCTTATAACAGGACAATATGTTAATCATTTAAAGTAGAAAATATATTTTATCTTTACATCATGTGTTTATAAATATTTCAATGTATTTCAAATTTGACACTTAAATTGTTATTTGCAATTTGGTATGATTATGATTTTGTTTAGAATTAAAATCTGATTTTGTTTTTATTTTTATTTTTCCAGTGTGTGTTTTATTTACTCAGGATCCTGGAAGCAAGAAATGGACTGAGGTAATTTGAAAATTAATATTTCCTTATTATGATAATGACTTGATATTGACTTCCAATTTCATTCCAGTGAATAGACAATCGGAACTGAACTATGTGGGTTCAAATCCAAGTTGTTCCGTCTACGTTAACATGTTGACTAATACCATTGGGAAAGGTATGAAGCCCTATCTTCACTCCAGCTATGGGTTAAATAGTGCAAGACCTCTACGGTGGATGTGGCGGATGATGTCCACAATGACACAACGGCACTGAAGGCGGGTAAAAGCTGCAACAGAGAATGTCCTCCAGTCTTGGTTTTCTTCATGCCATTCAAACCAGGTCCTCCTCTGCCAAGGGCTCATGTGGTGACTGCAAGTGCATTAGTCTACTCACGTTAAAAGACATCATGCACAGGCGTCCTCCCAAAAGGGTTCACAGAACCAAGACAGAAGACAGTCATACTTAACCACGATTAACCACTAATGATGAATGATGATGAATAATTAACCTCTATACAATTATATTCTGCAATTCTAATATACATTTTTATCATAAGAATATGGTTTATCTGAATTTCTGAGATGAAGCCATAAAGCCTTATTACAGAAAGAAATTAATCAGTATTATATAGATCAGGTATTTTTAAATTATGGGTTGTGACCCCCAGTGGGATTGCTTAGCAAACTCTTGGAGTTGCACAATTTTAATAATTTGTAGAACGGAGCTGCTGTCTAACAAAATAGAGTTGTTATAATTATACTTTTTATTGATTTGAAGAAAAAAATAATTTTTGAATGTGGGATTTATTTATATCAAATAATTTATTTAAATATCTCATTTGTCGTAATCTATATAAATAAAAATGTAAATATTTGTTACTAACCTCAAATCTTGATAATATTTATTTAATATTTATCTAGGAACATTCATAAATGGGGTAATAATAAAAAAAAATCTTTATTGTGTTAGTATTTGAGGAAAAAGCTTCATAGTGTTAATGAACTCCAGAGACATGACTCAAGAAATGCTATTTATTGTTGAAATTGGTGTTTAACTTTGATTTTTTTTCTTTTAATTTTTTTAGTTTGGACGCACTGAAATTATCTGGAATAACTTGAATCCAGATTTTGTGAAAAAATTCATCATTCATTATTTTTTTGAAGAATGTCAAAAACTGAAATTTGAAATGTAGGTGAAATTTTCCTTGATTTCATTTCTAAAATTCTTTATAGTTTTCCAATTTGAATTTTTTCA
Source organism: Idiosepius hallami (assembly GCA_034780655.1). Taxonomy (NCBI): domain Eukaryota; kingdom Metazoa; phylum Mollusca; class Cephalopoda; family Idiosepiidae; genus Idiosepius; species Idiosepius hallami. The sequence continues at coordinate 3,189 of JAUZSX010177893.1, forward strand.
AGCATTTTTTTTATCTTTTTAATTTCTTGTAAGTTTTGTAAGGGGAGATTTTTCTTTTGAAAAAAAAGATTTAAATATATATTGGTCAATTGTGAGGTTTAATTAGTTAATTTTTTTAGAGAGAAAAAGATTAAATTTTTGTATATAGTCTTATTTCGATCAAATTTTTTTTGGGTTGGTATCATTGACTGAATCTTTCAGGTCCTTAGATTGGTAATGTTTTTGCAAGCTTTAAATTTGAAGGAAATTTATTCAAAAAACTTAAAATTCCTATTTCTTTAATACAATAAAATAAAATAAAACTTTTGAATATTCATAATAAATCTACAGAATGACTCCATTACTTTCCGTATAGACATTTTATCTTAACTTGGATTTAACTTCAATCCATTCTTTTCTCTTTTTTAGATATGATGTTGACTCCAAAAGTGCCAAGCTAGATAAACATGTGAGTTTATACTAGTTTTTTTTTTAAAATTTGATTTCCTTTTTGATTTTGAATTATTGTTATTATTAGTACTTTTATTATTATCCAGACTGCTTTTCTTTATTTAGTTGTATCTGTAGGAATGAAGCTTCTTAGATTCTGTTAGATGTTACTTGGAAATCTTCCTGTCAAACTCAAAAGACTTTAACATTATTCTTTACTCTTTTTTTGTTCTTTGTTTTCCATTTTACTTTTTCTCCAATAGATAAAAATAAAAATTTCATTGTTTTAAAATTGTGCTTATCAATCTTACAAAGAAATGCATTTTTTCTTGTTGAAAGAAACTATTAGATAATTAGTTTTTTGTGTGAGTGTGTTTATGTTTACATTCCCAGTTATAAGCTTGAAATAATTTTTTTTTAGGATTTCCTTGGAAAATTGGAATGTACTCTAGCAGAAATTGTAATTGCAAATCGACTTGTAAAAAGATTACAGTAAGTATTTTCAAGTTCCTCATTCTCTTGTTACTTTTATTTTATAAGTTAGAAATTGCATTGTCCAAACTAGATATAAAGTAGAAAAAAAGTAAAAAGTTTCACATTTTATGAACCTCCAACAAAAGCTCATTCTGACTTCTATGAAGAAATGATGATCCTATCTAAATCCTAATAAATATTACGACATATTTCAATCAATCCTTTTATATTATTTAAATATAAACAAAAAATAATTGTGATATATTTTGGAAGTCAAATAATGCCTAATTCTTAAGCTTGTTGACAGCTTTTTGTATTACAAAATATTGAAACATAATATTTGATAGTTTTTTGCCCTGCACCAGTTGATAAAGAAGGAAAAAAAATAAACGATCCGACACTAAGCTAAAATTTAATTTAAAAAAAATATTGTATTTTATTTTTTAATTTTCATATTTCAAAGATTCTATAAAAGGTTAATATTATTTCCAATGTAAATTTCATAATTGAATCAAAAATTATTCTTAAAAATGAAATCTAATTTACCCAAAATATTTGTTCTTTTTACTAAAAAATAACAAAAATCAAATTTAAATCCCCATATAAAATAAATATAAAAATGTAGAGGCATAGTAAATTAAATAAATATTTTAAATTCACTTTAGATATTTCTGAATCAATCAAGAAAACAAACCTTATTTTTTAATTCAAAATCTATTTAGGATTTAAGTCAAAATTTTCATTTTCAGAATTTTGTTAGATGGGATTTTGGGGGCAACTCTGGATTTTTGTTTTGGTTATGTTTTTTTTTTTATAAAGTTGATGGTGGCGGTGATGATAATATATTCTTTCATTCAAAATTAAAATAAATTACTTTTTTTTTTTTTCATCAATTACTGAGTCAATTTTATAATAGCGTAAAGAAAGTTCAACTAACTAAATAAATGTAGGGAAAAGTTATATATTTTTTAGGATTTAATAATAATAATAAATGATTTACCAACAAGTGAATTTGTTGTTTATCTCTTTTCTTTTTCTTTAAGAAAATTTACTTTGAAGTATCAGAAAATAAATGTGATTTTAAAATTTTTTTACTTATTTATTTATAAACTTTTTCAATATAAACTGCAAATTGGGAAAAAAAATTAGGAAAATACTTTGAACATATAAATCCTCACAACTAGGTGACACATTTAACATATTCTTCTTTACTGAAGAAGGCAAACCCTCCAAAATGTAATTTGGGAAACCAATTCACATTAAAACATATGATAGAAAGCAAAATCTTTTTTAAGAAAACAAAATTCTTTAAAAGACTGCCTTATGCAACTAGTTTAAAAAATGTCTAAAAATATTCAACCAATTTTTATGCAGAAGAAAAAGTTTAAAGTGAAATGATTTATATTTTCTGAAATAATAACTAAGATTTAAATTGTTGGTTTATTTAAAACATTAGAGTGATAAAATATTTCATGGGTATGGCTTTTCTATTTGGCTAGTAAATGAAAATATTTAGTTGTCAAAGGTTAATTAAAGGCCCTGATGTGGCCATGACTTCTGGGACACCCTGTATTTTACATATGATTTAAAGAACTATTAAGCTACTCTATTTGGAAGCTTCCTTTTATTGGCTCTTGTTAATGTATAGCATTAATTGTTTTGATTAATTTTGAGAGTAATAATAAAACACATGTTTTAATTTACTTTGGTGTATTTGATTTAGTCATATGACTTATCAAAAAGATTTTATATAGGATCAGATTTCTTGATTCTCTTGTATTGTTTATTAATTACTGTGGTTTTAATAATTTCAATTAATGCAACACAATGGTACCCAGATTGGACCTGTCTTCTTTCTCATCTATTAAAAAACTGTTTGCAGTTTTTTTTTTGTGGTGTTCTGAATCTTGATGCAAACAATTTTTGTAATCATGCCTTAAAATATTTGAATAAACATGTTGTTTCATGATGACTTTTTACAACCCCGATAATGATTTTAATCTATAAAAAAAAAAATTCAATTCAATTTGCATTCTCCTGATAAAAGATTCTTATTTTATGATTTTCTAGCATTACACATTTCAAACTTTCCTTAAATACCTTCCTAACTTGCCATTATTAATGTTTTGGTTTAAAGAAAATTTCTAATTGAATTTCTTTCTCATTTGAACCATTTTAACCATTTTAACGATGTCCCTGCCTTGATTCAGTTTCCATACTATTGAGACAGAAGCATGCATGCATGCCTAGTAAATATCTGTGTGGGTCATTTTTCTATTTGAATCTTATTGAATATGTTTTTTATTGTTTTTATTCTTTCCTCTTTTTTCATATGTAGTGATACTTTGAAATACAAATTTAATTCGTTCCATAACCATCATCGTATCTAAAAAGAATCGTATCTCAAAGCAATTATTCCTATTTAAATTAAAAGAAACCAAGACAATCAAGTGGAAGAAATTTACCCGAAATATCCTAAAATTATACTTAAAATTATCTCCTATATAACTAAAAATGATATACCATAGCATTTAGAGAGTAAAACCACCAACAAGTATATATTACAATAATAAAATCAATGTAAAGTGGAATTGTACTCACCAGCTGAGCAGGCACTAATAGTGAATGGGATGCATGCCAGGTGGGGGGAAAGTTATGAGACTAGAGAGGCCAAGATAAACACAAAATATTTTTAAAGATTTTTTAGATTTTAACATTATAAATTTTTTTGATTTTAACAATATAAAAAATAATATGTTTCTATCAGAACAAACACATTTCCATCTACCAGTGGTGTCTTATGATTTTTGATTTTTTTAAATGTTGATCGTCATATCTCAAGGTGTAAATCTAGTGAAAATTTTTGTTGTATCTCCAAAAAATCATAGGTTGAGGCATTTGTATCTCAAGGTATCACTGTACTATCAACCTGTAGCAATTATTTTATTTATGACTGTATGCCAGAGGCTGGATTTCTAAGTTCAGTTTTTTGTGTGTAACTTCCATTAATAGCTGGCTTCACAGTAACGATCAACTAAAGAGGATTATTACCAAGGATACAAAACTAAGTCGATTTTTAGAATTGGAGAGAAGGAACATCCTTGTTTAAAACTAGTTATGTAATTCACTTCACCTGCTTCAATATCTTGTTGCTAGTTTAAAGTAGAATTTAGTGGGGCAGGAGGAACAGACCAGGGTTGCCAGACTAGAAAAAGCATAAAAAGCCAAATGACAAGTAAAAAAAGGGCTAAACAATGTAAATATTTATTTTTGAAAAAGTCCAAATTACAATTTTTATATCTATTTATACAATAAAAATAAGATAAAAAATTCTTAAATTGATTTTTCCCGTGCTTTCTTCTAGCATCATAAGTATTTTTCCATTTAGGCATTATAAAGATCTATGTTTCAAATAAATTAAAAGTTTTAATAAAAAATTATAAAGATTATTCCAAATCTTTACTGCGAGTTAAAATTAACCAAGTTGAAAAGTTGACAATAATTAAATAAAAGAAAGTAATAATGTAAAATTTAGAAAAAAGCCAAATTTTAGGCTAAATCTGAAAAAAGTCAAAATATAAATTTTGAGGCCAAACTGCTGTTAAAAAAAAAAAAAAAGTCATGTTATTCAAATTTGGCCTTAAAACGGCCAATCTGGCAACTCAGTAACAGACATTTTATTTGCAAAACTACTAAACTAGTTTCATGATTAACTTTCTAATATTCCATTGAAGAAAAAAATGAATATAAACTTGATAAAAAAATATTAACAAAAAATGTTTTAACATTTTTATGTTCTTGTTATATAATTTTATTATGAAACTTAATATTAAAAGATTTGCTATAATTTTTTGAAAATGAATAGTTACTCTTAGTTAAGATAGAAAGTTGGTTCAAAAACAAATTATTTTTATTAAAAGGGAAAAATTTCACTTTTATATTATCTCTATATTTTGTAAAAGAATTATTTCAAACATTTTCGTTTTTTAGTATGCTTGCTGTTTGTATCAACTTGAAGTACAATCTCTCTCTAGTTGTGTATAATAAACAGCCATTATGAAAATCTGACTTTATCTTGAAATCCATGCCCTATCATTTCCCTACAGAGCCTATGATGACGAGGACAACAAAAACAAGGAAGGGTAAGACTAAAAATTAGTGTCTTCCATTAATTAATTTCTCCCTCCCCCATTTCCCCACTCCATTCCTCTCTTATCAAATTGCTTTTTCTCTTTCTCTTTGCCCACAATCTTTTTTGCTTTTACATTCAGTTTTCTTTTTATAAAATCACAATGCTCATCCGTTTCTTCACAATCTTTCTTCTTTTATTTCTTCTTTTTTTTGTCTTTAATCGAATGCACAAAAATTGCAAATATTCTTAATTTTAAGTTTTACTTCATATATTATAACTTTGTCTGTAAAATTCTGTTTTTCTGATGCATTTGCTCTTAATGAGAAAAAATCAAGGCTTCTGAGAAACAGGATTTTATTGATAAAATTTTAATTTTACTTTTGTTTCTCTTAAATTCTAAAAAAAATTACAAACTGGAAATGTACAAAATAAATCTTTGAATTATAATTTCTTTTTTGACAATTCCAAAAAATCTTCTTTTACTCTTTATTCTTATAAACTTTACAATTATGAATTTATCTCTGAGATTACTCTCTTTTTTCTTTTTTAAAGAAAATAATTTGTTTTAATTTATATTCTCTTCTAATTTCAAATTAAAATTTTGAATCTTTATTGAAAAGTATTTTGTCTTTCTTCATTACTATCATTCAACTGACTATTATCATTTCCTAATGTTTTCATCTTCTTATCATTTCAAATTATTTAGAGCTATATTCTCATTTTCATTGTCACATTTTGTCTGATATGGCTTTCAGTCCTCTTCTTGACAAAATCAGGAATTTTAATGTTGAACTCCAAAGCCTTTTCAGAACTACAAATTATGTAATCTATAGAAGTTAGACACTTGGAAGTTAGGCAATTGGACACTAGATTACCAGTATGTGTGTTTGAATCCTGGTCATTCTCTTGTGGATTAGTCCTCTTGGGAAAGTTATGAATTCCTATTCAGTTAATAAATATATTTAGTTGTCAAAAGTCAACTAAAGGTAAATTTGTCCATAGACCCCTGCTTATTAATTTTACTTGCAACTGTCTCTGGTTGATATATGTCATAGAGTTGATGACTTATCAAAAGCTCCTGTTTCATTTTCTATGTAATCTTGTAGAGGTGGTATCTTTTTAAGCTGATTATTTCCTCTTCATACTTATTGGCATGACTGCTTATCATTTTGCATGTTGATACCTGAATAAAGGTTAAAAGACACAAGAGTTGAAATAGTGAATGTAATAAAGACAATAGAATGCTATAATAATAATAATAAAAATTTATATCACAAATTTAGAAGAGCAATCCTATCTCAAACAATAACCTATGTAGGGAATTAATCTATTCCTGATTTAATGGATTGATTCATTCAATGTGAGTTAAAAGGAAAATATTTTTGTATTACTTATTAAAATTTTTTTTTTAAATAAAAATTATTCCTTTTAGGGGGTTAAATTTATTTATTTACACTGTTTATCAACCTATATTCCTTCTCTTATTTTCCCCAATTCTGTTTTTTTTATCTTTACTTAAAATGTTCAGTTTGCTTATTTGTTCTGTTTTATAGTATATCAACCTTTTTAGATCATTTAATTCCATTATTTATTTGTTAAATGTTCTTTTTGTCGATTCATAATTTTTTTAATCACACAATATGCACTATTTCATCCATAACTGGAGGGAATGAGGGGATTTGTACACTTACTAAGAGTATTAGTCAAATTATGAACACTAATGGAGTGACTGGGATTTGAATTTGCGTATTACGATTCCAAAGTCTGACTGCCTATCCACTGTGCCAAGTGGAATTTCCATAAAATGTGATTCAAATTCATCTCTTTTTTTTTTTCTTTTTAAAGTTAGATTTTGTTATTTACTTGATTGTTTTGACACTTTCTTGGAGATCTGCCATTTATTATAGGCCAATCAGAACAAATGTTCAAATCCATTTTCCTCTCTTTTTCATTTTTTTGTTCACACCATTTGTGGCTTCACACTTATTGCATTCAATCTGGTCTCTTTTATTCTGACATTATTTGATTTGCTCTTTTATACAGTGTAATATCACCTTTTTCCTCTTTTTTCTTTTATTGTTTGATAATACAAGGTGTCTAAAAAGTTGCTCTACTGTAGAAAATAATGTGATGATTTTCTTTTAAGATATACTGTAGAAAAAATAAAACCATTTTATTGGTCCAAATTATATTGTCTAAATGTTTTATAATAAAATTAACTGTTTATTAGTTTATTTAGGTTTCTCTATATCCATAGTGCACAGTAACTTTTTGGACACACTGTTTATTATTTCCTTTTTCCAATCTGGTTGGTACAATCACTCATCCAGTCTTTATCAAAGAAAGATGTTTTGATTCTGAGAATTATACAATTGATTTGATTCTATTTTCTTAATTCAAAGTTTCATAAGACAAAGTGTTTTTAATTTTGTTTTGAGGAAAACTATTATGAATCTTTTAGTTGTCAATATATTTACATCAGTATTATTTTGATTCATTTTTCAACTTTTCTTCTGTTGCTTATATGATAATAATAATATAATAGAAATATGATATAATAATAGAAGCTTCTTTTGATTTGCATTTCAAAATTTGTATTAAATTGATATTAATGTTTTATTCTTTAACAGTTTTTTTTTTCTTTCTAATTGTACACGTTTATTTAATTTTTTACCCAGTTTTGGGGTGCCACCCTTTTGACTGAGATAATGAACTGTTCCTGACATCAGTTCTTCCAACCAGACTCTGCTTCCAGTTGTCTGAGACTCAGAGAGTCAGTTGTAATATAACTTTTGGCCTTTAGCTTTAGTGGACTTTTACTTATTATTCATTTAGAACTAAGTTTTATGCATTCATTAAAAAAACAAAATATTTCAAATAATTATTCTGCTCAGTTGTCAAAAATCTAATGTGTATGTCCAGGTTTCAATGATTAAGAACAGAAAATAAATGCAAATTCTGTACATTACTAATGACTCGATCGATAGAGCATCAGAATTTTTAGATGAAAATAATGAAGCCACTCTGACAGTCTGAGATTGGAGATGCTTTTAATCTTCAGAGCATGATTCAATAAGAATATATAAACAAACACACACCGTTTTTTTATTATATAGTATAAATCATCATTTTCAGGAAGTGTTAGAACAATTTCTTTTTTTTTCTAGATCTAGTCTTTGTTTTTTTTTATTTTCCTGTTGTTAATGACCAATGGCTTTCTTTGAAGTTAGAATGACAACATGTATTTGCATAAATTCCAGCAAATCTGATCTGTTCCAGCCAAAGCCTATAGGGCTACATCTCTTTGAACCTTAATTGCATTATTAAATCAGTTGTTGGCACTTAATAGTACTTCTTTGAGCCTAAGTGAAAAGAATTTTATAGGGTTTCCCAATCTATTACAGAAGTGTGGCATTTAGCATAAGGTGATGTTAGCATCAGTGGTGTGACATTTGATCAGTCCACCCTGAATGACATTTACTCTAACTACGCCACTGCATGCATCTAATGCATTAAATTTAACACTGGCTCATAGTGGAGAAACAAAAAGGATTGATATACAAGAAAGTGTGCTATCTCCCTTGGGCTCATTGAGATTAAGCAATCAATAGGCATGGCTCATCCAATGTTCCTTGTTACCATATTCATCTAACGAAAAATGCAACTAATAGAAAAATGTATAGAATCTCCTCAATTTTGGATAATAGAATTCTGCAGTTTTATTTACTTAGTGGTGAAGTTGCAATAAAATCTGTTAAAAGGAAAGAAAATTGTTGAAGTTTTAAATCAAGCACATTAAATATGCCAACCTTTTTTTTTCACTTGACTTAGTTTTCATACACCGCAACTTCTTCAACTATTATTGTTTTTTTTTGTTATTTTTCTCTTTACCAAGCTTAGAAATAGTATATTCTTTTTTTTTTCCTTTAATTCCTTTAAACAAATTCTTTCTTCTTACTTTTCTTTTTTCTCATTAATTTTTTTTTCAGAAGCAAAACATTCTTATAATATTGTACATAGAATTTCTCAGCTGTATGCTGAACTCTGTAGAGTGGTTGTACATGACAAATATTTTTCCAGGGGTTTAATTTGTAGGGCCTAGTTTGGGTAGGTACAGGCATGAAATCCTTTGAAAACAAGTAATAACCAGAAGACTGTTTTTTTATCTAATAACAAGCTTAAAACATTCTTTTAAGAATTGATAGGCAAGTTGGAAGAGTCATATCATTCACTTAAAAAAAAAAGAAAAAAAAATCATGTCAATCAGTACAATAATGCTAGTGTCTACTTATTTAAGGGATTCACCCGACTCTAAACAATGTCAAGCAGTACACTTATTTATATTTATTTTCTATCAGAAAAAGCAAAATATATAAACATGTTAGAGAACACCTTAAAACTTCTAGATAGAGAGAGAAGGAGATAATAACGATATGTTCCATTCAAACTAGCACTGTTACTTAAAGATGTAAAATGAGAGGCTTCCAAACAGATCTTTATCTTTTTTTATTTTTCTCCAAAGGTAGCAATTAGGTTATCCTGAAAGTTCGGAGCTCTTTTTTTTTATTTGTTATAACTAGGGCTGTAACAAGAATATTCTTTTTATGTAAGCATATTCTTTGCATACAGAATATTCTTTTTTGAAAAGAATATGCTTTTTGTTAAAAGCATATTCTTTTAAAAAAGACTATGCTTTTAAAAGCATATTTTTTTAAAAAAGAATATGCTTTTAACTTTTTTAAAATATGCTTTTAACAAAAAGCGTATATGCTTTTTGTTAAAAGCATATTATTAAAAAAATAAAAATAAAATGCTTTTAACAGAAAGCATATTCTTAAAAAAAAAAGAGTATTCCTGAAAAATAAAAGCATATGCTTGAAGAATATTTCCAGCATATCAAGAGAATATAAAGCATATTTTAAAAAGAATATTATCGCAGCCCTAGTTATAACCAAACTTATATCTTAATATTTGAATATTTTGGCAGAATTTCATTCTTCATGTATGTCCTGTTAAAGAGAATTCTAATCCTCTTTTTTAGGATGTTCCTTTCTATTTTTCTTGTTTCTCTGCAAGGTTATTTGTTTTTTTAAGATCCAAAGTTCTTGTGTATTTCCTCAGCTTCCAGAATATTTTCAGTCCCTGTGAACCATCCTCAGTGTGGTTATCTGTTAAATCCATTTTTTTTTTTTCAGGATTTTCTTTTCTAGTTTTCTTGTTTCCTAAAAAGGTCCTTTGTTTTGGGGTTCAAAGTTATGTATTCTCCAAGCTTCCTGAATGACAACAACCCTCAGGACTGCAAATATTTTGGAAAAATAGGGGAATGTATAAGATCTTTGGATCTCAAAACAAAGGAGTTTGGAAACAAGAAAAAATAGAAAAGAAGATCCATCTTAGTAAGTGATACTAAGTATTAATTGACTGAAAATTCTCTAGTTGTTATTTATTTAGTTTTTTTTATTTTCAAATCTTATTATTCTAAACTCCAAAACACAAATAGAGATCTACTACTGTCTATGCAACTTAGTAGTTCAATATGGGTCAAATTTATCACTAATTATGATAGATCACTACATGTCTATTTCTATCCTCTTGTATAGTAAGTTCCTTATGACTACATAGGACATACTTAGTGTGGCCTTTCATCAATCAACATTCATTTTATAATGTCATGATCACTCCAGGGTCTCTGTTCTTTTAATCTAGTAGTTTCACCTTGGAGGAAAACTATATAAGTAATCAAAGTATTGACAAATCAACAATTAAAACTTAACTCATTAATTTATTACATTTTTACATGATATTTTTCCTAACTATGAACCTGAACTAAATGGTTAAAGTCTTTTAGGATGGGAGCCCACACATAATTAGTATGCTCCTTTTGGCTATCAGGGTGAATATAGAGAGAAAGGTTTGGGGGCATGTCAAAATCCCATTAAGACAATTTATTGCTAGAAATCTCTTGAACAAGCCTACTTATTATGCTAGACTCTGGTTTTAATTCTAGCAGCTTGGTATGTGTAAATCTTTTTCTCTCTGAAAGATTGCTAGTTGATAAATTATCTTGTTTCTTAGTTTTGCTCTTTTACCAAAAACAAAGTTGTATTTTGTTTACATCTAGTTTGTTTTAAAACAAATTGGCTAGTTTTTAGATTGATTTGAAAAATGCTCTTCTATTTCTTGTTTTTTTTTCTTACCTTTTTCAAGTTTTCATTTCCTTAAGCTAGAATCTAAAAATGTTCGTGATATCATTTCTTATCTAATATTTTCCCACATTGATTTTGTTGAAAAAGGAATTAAATTTTTTTTTTTGATAATTATATAAATGAACAATGGTGATGTTGCATTTTCCAATAATGCTTCTGGCAGATTCACTTTAGCTAATGTATTTTTACTATAAGCATTTTTTTCCATATTCTAAGTCTTCATTATTGTTTTCACTATTGATGATAATAATGATATTGTTGTTATTACTATTATTATTATTATTTTGCTTACTCCTGCATTTACCCAACTATTACAATATTTTAATATTCTATAGAAAAAATTAACAAATTAGCTGAGGGAGGCAGAACATTTATTGTAAGTATGTCATCTAGAGCTGTCATAAAATTCTGCCCTCATCATGTTGTTCCTGCATGATAAAGGAAATGAGCATCCTTTTTGCTATTAATGCTTTTATACCCAATTCTCCCCGAACCCACCGCCTCTTTCATAGCAATGTTTACAAACAGAAAGTGGTTAGGGGTGGCCTAGCTGTGTGCAGACAAATGATATTTTTTAGGTTACTCAGCAAGTAATACTCACATTTTACCTATTTGTTGGACTTAGGTTTGTTAAAAGAAGGCACAAAACAAAATTATAATAGTGACAGTTTTGTTCATTTGAGTCAGTTTTTGACGTCACTGAAGAATGGACATAGACATTATTTGTAGTCCAAGCAAAATAGTAATAATAGTAATAACAACAATATCATTATTTATCATAAAAAATTCTTATTTTATAATATTGTTTGTAAAATTGTGTGTATATTATATTTACTTGGCGCCAACTCAAGTTTGGCACAAGGCCATTTTTACATGCTCTTACCCGGGCTTTTTACATTCAGTGTTACCCTTCACCTAGATGAGCTGCTTTCCTGAGTTAACGAGCCCCATCTGCACAAGGCTGCAAAAGTAAAAGTAATGGTTTTGACTGGGATTTGAACTTGCGTACTACGATTCCAGAACCTGAGCTTTTACCAATGCTCCACTGTGGCTGCCCATATATTGAATATATGTATGTAAACTATAAATAATATAGATATGCAAGATGTATATAAGATTTATAAAGCACACAAAAATATGGCCTTGTGCCTAACTTGGGTTTATGCTGAACTAAATAACTATAATATTCCCAAAATGTGAATATAGACAATGTGGATATGTTTGTGTCGGTTCAATACAAAACCTGTTGGTGTGTTAGTGGGTATTGCAAAAACCAAAAGTTTTAAGTTTCAATATAAGTCAAAATAAACAGTGATGTATAGATCAAATCAAGGTTCAAAAATCTGTGTATTCAAGATGATGACTTATAACATTGCCAAAAACTGATACAGCAATAAATCTTTTTGAATCCATTTATGAGGATCATGTAGAAAGTTCAAAAGGCATTTTGATCTCTACTTTTTATTACTTGATTTGCATGAATTTTTGAATGGAAGTCATTTGATTTATTCAGACTTTTGTTCTTAGTTTTATCAATGCCTTCAAAACATTACTTTGCAAATAGGAAATCAACCTTTTCTTAGCCAGTTCATATCTATCTATATATTTATATGAATGAGATTACTGTGTTTGATTGGGTTCTACACAGTGCTGTGCTTAGCCAACTAGCAGTCCTAACACATTCTAAAAGCATTAGAAAATAATTTAGTAAAGAAAAGCATTAGAAATGAATTTAGTCAAGGAAATCATTAGAATGAAATTAGAATGAAAATCATGAAAAATGAACTTAGTATAAAAAGTATTAGAAATGAATTTAGTATAGAAAAGAATTAGAAATTAACTTACTATGAAAAGTATTAGAAATGAATTTAGTAGAGAAAAGCTTTAGAAATTAATTCAGTAGAGAAAATTATAACAAATGAACTTAGTATAAAAAGCATTAGAAATTAATTTAGTAGAGAAAAGTATAAGAAATGAACTTAGTATAAAAAGCATTTAAGATTAATTTAGTTGAGAAAGGCATAAGAAATGAATTTAGTATAAAAAGCATTAGAAATTAATTTAGTAGAGAAAAGCATTAGAAATGAATTTAGTGAAGAAA
>JAUZSX010178112.1:2968-16529 GCA_034780655.1 Idiosepius hallami
TTTTTGTGATTTGGAGAAAATGATTTTCCTAAGAAAGACTCGTGTAGATTTGTGATTGGCAGCAAATCAATATTTCATTCCTTGTAAAAAGAAGAGAATTTAAAGAATCTAATAAATTTATTGACATTAAAGATTAATGCAACATTTTTTTTAGACAAGAAGAGAAAACTGAATCAAAGCAAACAAAAAGCAAACTGAAAATTCATTAAAAAGAATTGTTTTATTAATCGCAAGAATTAAGCTGCAATTAGACAGACCAAAAATAACGCAGACTTTAACATTGAAACTTTAATCCTTAAAAAACAATTTAGTAATTGTTAATCCTCTAGAATTAAAAAAAGGGATTATCAAAAATTAAATAAATATACAACAGAAAGATCAGTTGAGTTTCGGGAAAAAGGTCACAGTCTAGAATTAGAATTAGAAATAATGTATAAATTTAAATTACATTCCCTACCATTAATCAGTGGTGTAGCAATGGAACAAATGGGGTTTGAACTCACATAACACGATTTCGAAGGCCAACTGCCTATCTACTAAGCCAAATGGACTTCCCATGATTCCGAAGTCTGACTACCTACCCACTAGGCCAAATGGACTTCCCCATGATTCCGAAGTCTGACTACCTACCCACTAGGCCAAATTGACTTCCCAATAAATCCTAAGTCCGACTTCCTACCCACTAGGCCAAATAGACTTCCTAACGATTCCGTAGCTCAACTGCCTACCCACTAGGCCAAATAGACTTCCCTATGATTCCAAAGTCCGACTGCCTTACCTACTAGATCAAATGGACTTAACCACGATCCCAAAGTCCGACTGCCTAGGCCAAATGGACTTCCCTTATATATAATGCAGTACAATTAGTATGCCATACCACTGAGCTAAAAAGGGTTAATGCTGTTGAAAGACCAAACTTCAAACCCCAAATAGATCAATCAACAATAGATTTGCTTTGTTGATCTATTTCTCACACAGATGCCAGCAATCAAGTGTATTAGTAACAAGAAATGCTAAAACCTAAAGCTAATAAGATCTTTGAGAAATGGCCAAGAAAATGTTGTTTGGGAGCTAATTTTTCCTCCATCAATACTGTCCAATTTCATGTATCCAATTAAATGGCTTATTGTCTCTTGATTCTTCCTGTCATTATCTCTTTGTATAAATAATAATTGCTGTATTTATTATTTAGAGAGTCTGGAATTTGATTTAACAAAATCAATGATTAATGTTTTCTACTAAGCTTTTATTTGCAAAGGTTAGTATATTTCATTATATATATATATATTTATATATTTGTATTTTTATATATATATATACCTATATATATACTTATGAAGAATAAAATTTTTTTATAATAATTATTTAAAGAATGACATATGTGAATATTTTTTAAAATCTGGATGTACATTTCGCCTTTTCAGCATTATCAATAAAAATCCTGCTGTTCATAATGCTGAAATGGCGAAATGTACATCCAGGATATAAAAAATATTCACATATGTCATCCTTTAAATAGTTAATGTATGTGTGTGTATATATATATATATATATAAATGATAAATTTTATTCAAGATTACCTTTATGCATTATTTCATCAAGTTCTTCTTCGTATTAAATAATGTTAAAAATCTTTGATAATATTATAATTCAGACTTTTTTATTAAGTGATAATAAAGGAAGCTGAAAGATTTTAGATATAAAAATAAAGCTGGAAATAAAAATCAGAAAAGTTATAATAAGGATTTAGTGTGTTGTAGCAGGTAAGGTATCTTAAAAAATTGTGGTGAGGTAGAAAAATTCCAAGTTAAAAGTTGTTGATAGTATTGTCTTAGATTTGAGGGAGAAAATTACCTAACTTTTTTTTATGACTTTATAATGGTTAAAACACTTTTTAAAAGTTGTTTGATAAAGTAAAGAATTATATTTGGCCAGTTATGAGTTGTCACATTTTAACAAAGCTTTAAGTATCTAAAGTGTATGTCGTAGCAGGAAGGGTACCTAAAAATGTGGGCTATTAGTGTATTTTTGCGCACGTTGGTGTTCATATGCAGTTTGAACAGTATTAGTGTTTTTTTGAACACTTGGGTGTTCATATGTAGTTTGAACGGTATTAATATATATTCACACACATGGGTGTTCATATGCAGTTTGAATGGTATTAGTGTATTTTTGCACACCCGGGTGTTCATTATGCAGTTTGAATGGTATTAGTATATATTAACACACATGGGTGTTCATATGCAGTTTGAACGGTATTAGTGTATTTTCGCACACGTGGGTGTTCATGTGTAGTTTGAACGGTATTAGTGTATATTCACACACATCGGTGTTCATATGCAGTTTGAATAGTATTAGTGTATTTTTGTACACATGGTTGTTCATATGCAGTTTGAACGGTATTAGTGTTTTTTCATACACGTGGGTGTTCATTGAAGTTTGAACTAACTATCACTAGATA
This sequence comes from Idiosepius hallami, assembly GCA_034780655.1. NCBI lineage: Eukaryota > Metazoa > Mollusca > Cephalopoda > Idiosepiidae > Idiosepius > Idiosepius hallami. Next base: position 5,430 of record JAUZSX010178112.1, read on the forward strand.
TGGTACTCATGGGTGTTAAAATTCAGTATTAGCAAAATGTTTGAGGTAGGAGAATTCTAATTTAAAAGGTAGGATACCTCCAAGGACTTACTTGTATAACAAAAACTAGTAAAAAAAAAAGAAAAACTCCATCCAAACTTTAAATGACTTGAAAGTTAGGACATATCATAAAAAAGAAATAATTGAAGTCTGAAGCCAAAATTTCATAGTCAATTAATTTTTGGCCCATAATTCAGTTTCAAATCCTGACCATGTTGAAGTGTGGAAATCAATTTTATGAGTGTTGTAAATACCTAAGTCTGTTGTTGATTAATTATTTGTGACTTCCAACCCAACAATATAGGTACCATAAATCATTTGTTAACAAGTCAACTTTCAATAACTTATGTCCTTGAATAACATCACTAATGGCCAACATTCATTGAACTGTTATAAATAATTGGGCTTTCTTGCTGAAGTTTCTTAACTTGTAAGTGGCTGCCAAATAAACATACATAAAAAAGATTATATATAAACTTTCACAGCAGAATAAATTTAATTAGACACACACACACACACACACACACTTGATGTCTTTCCTGGTCTATTAAGCATTTCTAGTTTTATGACAGATTGCAATAGTCAATAGTTAATACCTAAGTTTGCACTTTATACTTTCTTTGATACCAGTATAGGCATTAGTTTGTTGTGATGTTGAAGTGTTGCTATATATTTAGTAAGCAACAGTGGAGCATTGGTAAAAGCTTGGGTTCTGGAATCATATTATGCGAGTTCAAACCCAAGTCAAAACCATTACGTTCACCTTTACCTGCCTCGGGAAAATGGGGCTCGTTAACTTGGGAGAGCAGCTCATCTAGGTGAAGGGTAACACAGAATATAAAAAGCCCGGGTAAGAGCACATAAAAATGGCCTTGTGCCAAACTTGGGTTAGTGCTCACCAAGTAAATATAATACCTATATATATATATATATATATATATATATATATAATTTGTTTGTTTTTTACCTATTTATTTGGTAAACACTTGCAATTAAGATGATTTTTCTTTTTCTTTCTCTTGTACGTAAGTGCAATTTCTGTTTATGATGGTTTTTAAAAGGGCCTGACTGAACGAGACCTCCTTGATAAATTTCAAACAAACCCATTTGTTATGGTAAGTCAATTTTTAATTGATGTGAGAAGTGTTATCCAGCTTTGCCAGGCGCTGTAAACTTGCTACTAAAGTAGTTAAGGCAGACTATAATCTAGGAAATAAGTTAATGCTTTTTAAAACTTAATTCATTTCTAATGTTTTTTTATACTAAATTCATTTTTAATACTTTTTTAAAACTAAATTAATTTTTAATGCTATTTTTCATATTAAATTCATTTTTAATACTTTTTTATACTAAATTCATTTCTAATGCTTTTCATACTATATTTTAATGTGTTTTTAAAACTAAATTAATTTCTATTTTTTTTCTAATAATTTATTCCAAATAAATTTCTATACTGAATATTTTTAATACTTTTTAGTTCTCCAACAAAGGAGAGATGTGGACCTAGAAATTCAACTTTGTCCGTTTGTCCATTCATATGTTCATCAGTCTGCACTTTTCTAAAAAAATTATGCCTTTGCACCAATGTTAAATATGATATGAGTAAAAAAGTAACGTAACAGATTATCAGGAAAAACTCTGGTTGCCCTTCTAGTAGAGTTTGTTTTTGGTAAAATGATGCCTGGAGGCAATTTCAAATGTATGCACTTTTTTAGTCACTATATATGTGATCTCTCTCGTCACCCAGAGAGAGAGACAGAGAGAGAGAGAGGGAGAGAGAGAGAGAGAGAGAGAGAGAGGGGTTTCCAGCTAGCTGCCAGGAGCCACTATGCTGCCAGGACGTTATGCCACTAATATGTATCTTTTGTTAATACATTTTTTAACTTAGGTATTAACTTTATTATTCGGACTTTTGTCCTCATCTTAGTAGGTATTTTTTGATGTTACCTACTAAGATGAGGACAAAAGTCCGAATAATAAAGTTAATACCTAAATTACGATGCCTCATCTCAAAAATAAAAATAAAAACTATGATAGATCAAAAGTTATTGGGCAAAAAGTGTCATTTTTAGCCATTCTGTTTTTTGTCCCTTTTCAGTCCGTGGGGATGCAACAAGAATTTTTTTTTTACTATGCACAACTACATATAAAAAGGTAGGGTTCTTTGCGCATGCTTAACGACGAAAGGGTGTATTTAATTCATCATCAATAATAATAAAAAAGTAATCGAAAAAATGGAAATTGTAATTATACATATTTTGCAATTATAGCGACATTTAGCAAAGGGTTACCCTAACCCTTTTGGTTTTTGTTCAAAAGTGAGAGTGAACACACCATCCATCACTTGGAGCTGTTGATTTGTTTAGTATTTAAAATTTCAAAAAGCCCTTAAAATATTTATTTTTATGGAACTAGACTTTCATAATCCACCCTTCTATCGTTTAAAAATATTTTTCTTCATGGAACTAGACTTTCATAATCCACCCTTCTATCGAATAAAATTATATTTATTTTTATGGAACTAGACTTTCATAATCCACTCTTCTATTATTTAAAAGATATTTATTTTCATGGAACTAGACTTTCATAATCCACCCTTCTATCGATTAAAAAATATTTATTTTCATCAAACTGTGTGTGCACAAATCCCTCAATTTCAGACTTTCATATCCTTAACATTTCTAGGCGCGAAGTTAGAGCATTGGTAAAAGCTCAGGCTCAGGAATCATAAGTTTAAATCCCAGTCTAAACTATTACATTCACCTTTAGCTGCTTCGGGCAGATGGGGCTCATTAACTCGGTAGAGGTGAAGGGTAACACCGGATATAAAAATCCTGGGTAAGAGCTCGCAAAAATGGCCTTGTGCCAAACTTGAGTTGGTGCTCACCAAGTAAATATAATATCCTCATCTAGGTGAAGGGTAACACTGAATATAAAAAGCTTAGGTAAGAGCATGTAAAATGGCCTTGTACCAAACTTGGTACTCATAATACTCTACAATGAGTGACCACCAATGAATGAATGAATATTTACCTGTATATTTTTAAGTAGTAAATAATCTAGAAGCAGCCAGCCTGCTACGTGGAATGAAAATATATAATATGGACTGATTCCAAAGAAATGATTGATGCACCAGGCACCGTAGAGACCAAGAGGAAAACATTCTGTTAAAGGTTCTACAACCACAGTTATCAGCGGAATCATACTAAGGCGTAAACGGACCCATCTGCAAAAATAAACAAAAATAATATTAAATAATAAATATAATAATAATAATAATATAAAAATATTAAAAATCACATGTTAAACAGGATTCATACAGATTTGAAAAGTCCTTGAATTTTGAGTTTTGCCTTGAAAAGTCCTTGAAAATTTTAGGAAAAAATTTATTAAAAAAAAAACTGAACTGGCTAAGCAAGAAGAACTAAGACTTTGTCACAGACACTGAATGACACTGTTTTGTTGTGTTAAGTTCAAGCTGTAAATAGATGATCAGTTTAAGGACTTTTCGAGGCAAAACTAAAAAATTCAAGGCAATAATAAAATCAAGGCCTTTTCAAGTATGTACGAACCCTATATAACAAACATCAATGCAAAAACAAGTAAAAAATACCAAATATGGATTAACAAAACACTTGATAACAATGTAGACAATCTACTTCTGTATTGTGAATTTTTTTCACAGGATCCAGTTAGTCTATAATTATATCTGTTGGATCTGTAATGAATGCAAAGTGTTATATTTCATAGGTGTGTCTAAGACTCCAGGTTAGTAATTAGCAATATTGCCACTTAAGGTGAGGAGGATGTGATATCATGTGATGAACATTCAAGTCACATGTCAGCTCTCCTCTCTTTTAGTCAACAACAGCAAGTGGATATACAGGGCTCTACATTGCAAGTGAAGTTTCTAGTTGGCGACTAAAGATTGCTTATCTTTTTGGTGACTATTTTTTTTCCACGGACAATTTTTTTTATTAGTGAATAAAAATGTTTTATATTTTCTTAAAATAAAACAAGCAAAGACAATTATTTAAACAATAAAAGGTTAATAGTTACTTTTTTTTTTATTTTTAAACAAGGCTTTTTAAAGAATTATATCTAAAACTAAAATGAATTTGATCATTTAGTATCATTTCCAAAAACTTTGACAGTAGTTGGCTTTTTTTGAACTTAAGAAAATCACTAATAACATTTGGATAACCTTATAACCAAGCATTCTGAATTACCTGATATAAATTTTGTTTGTATTATAATTTGATAATTAAACATAACTTCACCTAAAATTATTGTTTTATTCATAACAGTGAGGACCTTTTTTTGGGCTTTTGAAATCAGTGTTGCCCTTCACCAAGATGAGGTACTCCCCCGAGTTAACAAGCCTTATCTGGCCGAAGCAGCTAATAGTAGATGCAATGGTTTAGACTGGCATTTGAACTTGCATTATATGATTCCATAATCTGAGCTTTTACCATTGCTCCACCTAGCCATCTGACTGGGATTTGAACTAGCGTAATATGATTCCATAATCTGAGCTTTTACCATTGCTCCACATCACCGCCTAGTCCTCATCTTTGCATCCGTTAGATTCACACCATTGTCCTCATCTTTGCATTCGTTAATAAAAGGTTGAGGAACAATAAATTAAAGAACAAACTCACTTACCTAACCATCCTGTCTTTGTAACTAAAAACTGACAATATACCAACATTTTGTTGTGCAGGAAACGCTGACATGACTAATTTATAACCACTGGGAAAATTAAAGAAAAAAATTGAATAAAGATTTTTAAAAAAATCTAAGGCAAGTTTAACATTTTTAAAATTTAAAACATAAAAATATTGTTGTATATTATGAAGAAAATAAAATGAAAGAAAGAAAAATAAAAAAAGAAAATGACGTCTAGCACAGCCTAAACTACGGTTAAAATACAAAAGTTATTTGATAAAGTAAAAAAATTACATATGATAAGTTGTGGATCACATTTTAACAAAGCATTAAGTATCTAAAGTGTACATTGTAGAAGGTAGGGTGTCTAAAAAATGTGGTGAGGTAGGAGAATTCCAAGTTAAAAGGTAGGCAACCTACAAGGGTTAACTGTACATTTATCAAGGTTAGTTCAGACATTGACTTAAACTAAATTAAAATTAAATTTGCTATGGTTTTAAAGCTCAAGCTGTTACAACCGTATCAGAAAGCAGATTATTACAGATAATATTTTAAGATATTGTCAATATTATATTTTTTATTTAATTGGTCAGCACCAACCCATGTTTGACACAAGGCCATTTTTACATTTCACTTCTCACCTGGACTTTTTACATTCGGTGTAACCCTTCATCTTTATATTTATTAAATTCACTATTATCATTCCCTTTATATAAAAAGCCAGGTGTATGTATATGTATATATATATATATATATATTTTGGTAAGTAACTGTAAAAGTTTCAACAGTTATTCCCCTTAGAATCATTCTTTTTCTGTATTTTTGTTTATTTATAAAAGAATAATAATAAGGTAGTTGAAAGTAATAAATTTTATGGAATTAATTTAACCTAGGGCCACCCGACGATTGTTGTTGTTGTTGTGGGCAAGGCCAGACAGGGGGGGGAAGGTGAAAGAGAGAGGAGCAAGGATGGTGAGGAAAGCAGGGATGGTGAGAGGAAAAAGGATGACGAAGGGAAGCAGATGGAAGCAAAGGGAGAGGGGATGGCAAAGGGAGCAGGGATTCACTAGGGGAGCAGGCGGAAGTGAGAGGGGGCAGAGGGAAGCAGGATTCACAAGGGGAGCAGGGATTGGCTTTAATGTTTTTTATTTCTGTGAATTTTTCACATACGGGTACACTAGTTATAATATAAAAACCAGATCATTGTGGTTGTATGAGACCCTGCATTGTGTAACTCTTCAGAAAATGATATCACAAAAAATTCTTCTTTATTTGTATTGTTTTTTCAGAAAATGGAACCATGATAGTTGATTTTTTAAAAATTTGATTCAAACCACTAAAATTAGCATATATACTGTCTGCCTTTCAATGTAATGGGCTATCTTAACTACCTTTTGAGAAAAGCATTAGAAATGAATTTAGTTAAAAAATCATTAGAAATGAATTTAGTTAAAAAAAGCATTAGAAATGAATTTAGTTAAAAAATCATTAGAAATGAATTTAGTTAAAAAAAGCATTAGAAATGAGTTTAGTTAAAAAAAAAGCATTAGAAATGAATTTAGTTAAAAAAAAGCATTAGAAATGAATTTAGTATAAAAAAAAGCATTAGAAATGAATTTAGTTAAAAAAGCATTAGAAATGAGTTTAGTTAAAAAAGCATTAGAAAAGAATTTAGTTAAAAAAGCATTAGAAATGAGTTTAGTTAAAAAAGCATTAGAAATGAATTTAGTTAAAAAAAGCATTAGAAATGAATTTAGTTAAAAAAGCATTAGAAATGAGTTTAGTTAAAAAAGCATTAGAAATGAATTTAGTTAAAAAAAAGCATTAGAAATGAATTTAGTTAAAAAAAAAGCATTAGAAATAAATTTACTTAAAAATAAGCATTAGAAATGAATTTATTTTAAAAAAAAGCATTAGAAATGAATTTAGTTAAAAAAAGCATTAGAAATGAGTTTAGTTAAAAAAAAGCATTAGAAATGAGTTTAGTTAAAAAAAAGCATTAGAAATGAATTTAGTTAAAAAAAAGCATTAGAAATGAATTCACTTAAAAATAAGCAATAGAAATGAATTTATTTTAAAAAAAAGCATTAGAAATGAATTTAGTTAAAAAAAAGCATTAGAAATGAATTTAGTTAAAAAAAAGCATTAGAAATGAATTTAGTTAAAAAAAAAAAGCATTAGAAATGAATTTAGTTAAAAAAAGCATTAGAAATGAATTTTTAAAAGAAATGAATTTATTTTAAATTTTGGACCTTAGCAAAATTACCAAGCATTTCTTCACTGAGAGAGACGTTCTCAAGAACCATATTAGGGTCAAAATGTTCGTATGTCTTTTTGCCCTGAGTTACTAAGGCCGATATATAGGTCCTTTAGAGTTGAAAGGGTTAAGCAAATAACTAAGAATGCTCTTTGTTTGGGGAACGAGAGATGAAAACAATAAAACAAGTTTGAGGTAGAAATATATTTTTAAATATTTTTTTAGTTTAAAATTAAAGAAATAGAAACCAAATTATTTTTTATAAAAATAAAGGTAAATATTGCGAATCACTTTGGCACTTTGGGTGTTTGAAAAAAAATGGAATGTAATTCCCTTTGGTGAAACGAAATTCAATGAACAAAAAAAGTTTTTTTTAGGTGTAGATTGACAAATTTTGTAGATTGGGGTTATTGCTATTCGAGTGAATAATTAATGTTTATTAATCTACGTATTTACCCATTTTTAAAAAACAAGAGAAGAAAATAAAGCGAAAATTTAAAAAAAGCTGAAATTAGGGCTTGTATAAACTTCCCAAGTCCCAATTACAAATTATTTCTAAAATTAAAATATAAATAAAAATTAATTTTTCTATATTTGTAAAAAATGGCAACAGGGTTATATCTTTGTGGTAAAACCAAAAGTTGTTGAGAAATTTTAATATTTTTTTACGTAGATTAATAAACAAAAACAATTCACTCGAATCTAAACCCCTATCTACAGAATTTGTCAATAAAAACCTTTTTTTGTTCATTGAATTTCGTATCCATGTTTACATTCCGTTTTTTAAAACACCCAAAGTGCCAAAGGGATACGACGCAATATTTACCGAAATTAATGATTCTTCATTCAGGTAAAAAAAAGACTGGAAAAGAAGAAGAAGAGACGATAATAAAGAAAAGTGGCGAAAAAATATCGTAGACAAAAAACGACAGTTTAAATAAACATTAAACAAAAACGGTGAACGGGGAAGTTGTCCCTGCTAAAAAGCATAACATTACACACAGACAGCGGCCTTGTAGCTGAAGCTGTTATATTTTTCTATCTTAACAATTGAAACACAAAAGAACCGATATATCGGCCCTGGCGACTTCCGACAAAAGAAGACACTCGCACAATAATATTTAAAGTTTCACCTTTCGACCCTGACTGAGCAATATTACCAAGTAGTCACTCAGAGCCATTTAAACCTAAAGAACCAATCCCTCTGGTTATTTAAGGCAAAAAAAAGACATACACACAACATTACAATCTCCACTTTTGGATCCTGACTGAGCAATAATACCAAGTAGTCACTCAGAGCCATTTAAACCTTAAAGAACCAATCCCTCTGGCTATTTAAGGCAAAAGAAAGAAGACACACATACAAATATCAATCACAACTTTTGGACCCTGACTTAGCAATATTACCAAGTAGTCACTCAGAGCCGTTCTATTAAAGAACCGTAGGGTCGAAATGTCAGTGTGTCTTTTTTGCCTTTGGTTACCAAGGCCGATATATCGGACCCTTAGAGTCGAAAGGGCTAAAAGCAAAACAAATTTTAGTAAATCTCCACCTTAAACGTTAGGAAATGGGGAAACCAATGTTTCTTGAAAATATATTTTATAAAAATTCAATTTTTATCATCGATATCGGATCGATCATCCTCATCAACTACGAGTGAACCTCAAACCTCTTCCTTTCATCATTAAAAATAACAAAATATTGTTTTGGAATTTAAAAAAAAATTAAAATGTCTCTTTGTTTTTTGGCTTGATATTTTGAAAAATATACATAATTTTACTTCATGCAAAATTCTTAACCCTTTAAACCCTAAAGATTCGATATATCGGCCCTGGCGATTTAAGGCAAAAGAAGACAAACTAAACACCAATATTTTGTTCTAAAGCTTTGGACCCTGAACAAAATTAATCAGAGCTATTGATGTTCTATTAAAGGACCATATTAGGGTGGAAATTTCGGTGTGTCTATTTTTGCCTTAGGTTTCTTGTGCCGATATATCGGCCAATTATGGTCGAAAGGGTTAAAAGTCCTTTGGGGTTTATCACAATTATTTTATCATGATCATTAATTCATGAAATTAACACAAGGAACAAAAGAAAATCAACACCGGATTTTTAAGTTACAAAAAATTTCCATTTAAATTTTTTTTTCATTTTTATTTAAACATTTTTTGCTTAAACCGATATTTCTTCATTTAAAAAAAAAAGGTATTTTTTTAACTATTTTTTTTACTGTGGCAATTTAACTATTTTTAAAATTATAAATTTAAGAAAAAGAAATAATGTTTTATTTTTAGTTTTTTTTAGAAATATTTTAAAGTTTAAACTTTACATTATTTATATTTTTTTATATTTCAATTTTTTTTTTAAGTTTTTTTCTTTTTTCATTCTAAATATTTTAAAAAAATTTTTCAAAATGATTTAAAACTTTCTTTATTTTAAAAATCATTATTCGTTTGTTTTTGTCAATTAAAAAAAAAATCGAAAAACTATATTTATTTAAACCTGACGTAAAAAATGGAGTAATTTTGAATTGTCGTCCGGTCAAAATTCCAATATGGTGAGAATGTTAGACTTTGCACATTTAGAATTCTTACCTTATTTGCAGCAATAAAAATGCAATTAACTTCAGTTGAATCAACTAGACTACAAAAATATATTAACCTTTGGATCCTAATTGGCTGATATATCGGCCCTGACAACATAAGTGAAAAGAAAACACACTAATATTTTGGGTTTAATATGTTCCTCTAATATAACGATTCTGAGTGACTACTTGGAATTTTGATAAGTCAGAATTCAAAGGCTTTAATATGTTCCTCTAATATAACGACTCAGAGTGACTACTTGGAATTTTGATAAGTCGGGGTTCAAAATTTTAATATGTTCCTCTAATATAACGATTCTGAGGGACTACTTGGTAATTTTGATAAGTCGCGGTTCAAAGGGTTAATAAACCCTTCAAATTTAATCCTTAAGAGTGAACCAGTATGATATTTACTTGGTGAGCACCCCCAAGTTTGGCACAAGGCCATTTTCATGTACTCTTACCCGGGCTTTATATATTCGGTGTTACCCTTCACCTAGATGAACTGCTCTTCCAAGTTAATGAGCCCCATCTGCCCGAGGCTGCTAAAGTGAAAGTAATGGTTTTGACTGGGATTTGAACTCTCGTAATACGATCTCACAACCCGAGCTTCTACCAATGCTCCACCGTCGCTGCCCAACGAGATAAGAGGTAACCAGTATGATGGTTACTTTACAAAAGCATAAAAATATTATTCAAAATTCTAATAAATATCTAAAGAAAGGTTTCTTAACAAAATTAGTATTTAATAATATCTAACAAAGGCTGCCAGGTAGAGCATTGGTAAAAGCTCTGACTATGGAATCTTATTATGTGAGTTCAAATCCCTGTCAGGTGGAGCATTAGTAAAAGCTCTGACTATGGAATCATATTACGCGAGTTCAAATCCCAGTTAAAACCATTGCATCTACCTTTACCCATCTCGGGCAGATGGGACTTGTTAACTCAGGAGAGTAGCTCATCTGGGTGAAGGGCAATACTGATTTCAAAGGCCTAAAAAATGTTCTTCAGTTTTGGGGTTGAGCATAGGGCTTGTGACTCTTTCTTGTAAAAACAAGTATGCTACGGAAACAGCAAATATAATGATGAACAAATTTTAAAAGGAAAAACTTTCTTGAGAGAAAAGAGTTCTAATAGTTTTATTTTTTACCAGGGCTCAATGGATAAAACTTATCTTTAGTTGACCTTTGATAACTATTTTCATTTACTAGCCAAATAGAAAAATTACTAGCCAAACCCATAATATGTTAATTCACTCTAATGTTATGAATAAACCATTAATTCAAAACTTAGTTAATGATTTAAAAAGTAAAATCAATTTAGAACTACTTTTTCTTTTACATAAAAGGTTTTTGAATTTCTTAAGACATTTTTTAAAACAGCCTTGTTAAAAATTAGAATATATTGTTCTATTTTCTATTCTATTAAATCATTATTGTTTAAATAATTTAACTTTTGCTCATTTAATTAAAAAAAAAGTTGAAAAAGCAATTTTTGACTTGGTATTTGAAAGATTGGCAGTGAAAAAAAAAACAGTCACCAAAAGATA
>JAUZSX010178223.1:0-16529 GCA_034780655.1 Idiosepius hallami
TTCCAGTTTTAACAAGTTCTTTTACTTTTCTAAGTTTAATCTTAACCATATTACTTTTCATGCTCGCATTTTTCTATCCAATAAATTATGTTTTTTTTATTGTAGATTGTTTACCAAAAGTTATTTTGTTTGTTTATAAAAAAAAACAATTAAACCCTTTCTAAAAAATATATGTTATAGTTCATATCATAATTATTAAAATCCCAATTTCTATTTTTAATTTATGTTAAACTTTTTAAGATACAATAACCGTTTCAAGATATGATTATCATAACTGAAATGGTTATTTCATAACTATTTAAAAATATTAAAAAAAAATTTGTAACCATAATATAAAATACTCAAATCATTTTTAAATATGGTCCCATTTCTATTCCAATGTTTTTTTTTTAAAGATAAAAAACTGTTATAGAAAACATTCAATATTTTTTAATCTTAGAAGATATTTACAGTTGATTTATCAAATTCTAAATTATGATTGAGTTTCATGACTCAAATTGTTATTTTTAACAATTTAGATTTATTCCTACCCCAATCCAACACAAAAAATGAATAAATTAAAAGATCTTTCATTTATCTTTCTGACAAGATAAAGGACTTAGACTTCATAGCAATGATGACTTGAATATTAGATTAAAAAGACCATTTAAGCTCAATTAATATTTTTTCAAAAATTCAATGTTATATAATTATATAATCAATATCTAATCTATCTAGTTTTACAAAAGTAAATGCATAAAGTCTCTGAAGTCAACTTTGTTTTTTTTTTAAATCATTATGACCGGATATTTTTCATTTTTATGACAACAAAACAATTTTTCAAAAACTCACAAAATATTTTTATTGACTTCCAAATTAAGTTAAAGGACAGAATGGAGAAAAATTTGAAACTATAAAAAGTTTTTTAAATTGTTAAGAGTTATCTAAATATTTTTAAAATAGGTTTAAAACTTGAATATTAGTTAAAATCACTTCTTTGTCAATGACAAATTCTAGATTGATTCATGAAATTTTCAACTTTTCAGTTTTAACTTTACATAAAAAATAATTTTTTTAAAGTTTTTTTTTAAATTTTTTCATTGGTTAATGAAGCTGGAAAAAACTAAGTCTGCGTGAGATTGTTATGAGATTTCTCTAAATTGATAAAATGTAAATTTTATGCAATTACCACATAAGGTTATTCTGATTTTTGTTTGTTTTTTGTTTGTTTTGTTTTTGCATTTTATCTTTGCCAATCTTAACTTTTATAAGTGATTAAAGTTGAAGCTGATTATCATCCAGCAAAAAAAGCATATTTGAATAAATTAGAAAAAGAGAAAGCATTTCTCTTTGTTTATGCAAAACTCTTACAAAATAAAATGGAAAACTAACTCAGACACTAATGAATTTAAACTAATTATTGCAAATGCTTTCTTCTCATTTTTGGTTGGCCAAATGGGTGTGAGTCTTTAGTGAATCTATGCTATGGCTGTATTCTGATTTTAGTGTTTTGTACAGCTTAAAAACTGATTATCTATAACTGATTAAAATTACTATCATAGAATTCATAGAATAGATTTTATTTATTTAGAATAAGATTTTTGTGAACAAATGAATTTAAAATCAAATTACATGAAATGTAATGTAAATGATAAACTTTAAAATATTATTAAACAAGCAATCCTTATACAATAATTTTTTTTTAAATATATATATCATAGATTCAATTTAACCACTGAAAAATATCAGACACAAACTTCGTATCATACTTTTTAAGCCAACTTATTAAGACAATTCTAGATTTAGTTTTTCTTTCACTTTCTCCAATAAATTTAAATTTATTCTTTTTTTAATCAGTGAATTTAAGATTTAAACTAGATTTTGATGTTCAGATAAGTAAATTATAGACTTGATAATGTTATCTTTGCAATGAACATTGATCTGCCTATTAATTATATAAATCACAGTCTTTGGTGTGAAATTGAATTTTTTAGGAAGAGAAAGAATGAAAAATGATATAAAATTGCTGCCTTAGGAAAAATAATTAAATCTGCATATAAACTCTGTAGAATGCTGGAGAGAAGTTAAAGTAAATTTTTAAAAAAAGATTTCTGTTATAATATTGCAGTGAAAAGTTTAAATTTTCTTGATTTTTTTTGGATTTTTATTTAGATTACGTAGTTTTAAAAATGTCTTCTAAACTACAAGGCCGTTCTTAGGGCCCCCGCAGACCCCACATGTGCTGGGGGTCCGCAAGCTCCATAGGGTCCATAAAGCTCCTTGGCTTCACAGATCTCTAGTAATTAAAAAATTAACAAATAAATTATCACTATCAATTCACTAGAAAATCATTATCACACTTGAAATATACACCTATCAATCATTCTCTCTTTGTGTCTATCTCTCTGTCACTTGATATACATATTTGTATATATATGTGTCTGGTCTTTGATCAGAGGCTCCAGTATATTGAGGGGGCTACTTACCTTTTTAAAAAGGGGAAAGGGGGCCGCAAGACGAATTCTGCGATGGGGCAGCAAAGGGGATACAAACAAAAAAAGGTTAATGAATAAAATAAAAAAAAATAAAAAAGATGACTTATTAACGACTATGCAAATGTTTTTTTTATTATTTAATATTAAACAAAATAAGTGAATTATAAATTTCAAGTTTAGTTTAACAAACTAATTTCAATATGGTTACTTTTTTTCTCAAGAATTAACGGTGCTGCAGAGATATCATATTTATTTAGATATGATATTTACCTGGTGAGCACCTCCTAGTTTGGCACAAGGCTATTTTTACGTGCTCTTGCCTGGGATTTTTATATTCAGTGTTACCCTTCACCTAGATGAGCTGCTCTCCCTAGTTGATGAGCCCCATCTGCCCGGGGCTTCTAAAGTGAAAGTAATGGTTTTGACAGGGATTTGAACTCACGCAATACGATTTCAGAGCCCGAGCTTTTACCAATGCTCCACCGTTGCTATTTGTGTAGATATATCAATATTTTAATCACAGATATCTAGTTATTTAAATTTTGTATAGATTCTATATGTATATTACTTAAATATTTATTTGTTTTCTAGTAAAATAAATTGTTTGATTTTTAAAAAATACTTATAACACATTGTTATTTTATTCTGTTTCTGTTAACTGATATTAAAAAATAACATCAATTTCATATTTCAGAAAATGTTTTTTAAAGATTTTCATAAAATGTTTTGTTAAAATTAAGCAATAAAGAACAATATGAATATTTTTTTTTAAAGTTAATTATATATTTAATCAAAATAAAGATATTTTGTAAAATAAAAATAAAATACTGTTAAAATTATTTTGAGATGGTGTACTTGAAATTTCTGAAAAAAAAAACATCATTCCTTTGATCAAATTAAAGTTTAGCCTGCCAATTGTGATGTGAGAATTTGATCCAATTTTTGAAACTATTTAGAATTAGGGATTAAGAATGAAGGATTGTTCTTACAGTTTGTCAAAAGTATTTTGAATTTTTACAGACTTAATTTTAAAAAGGTTTCTATCTAATCTGTTCTCCTAATGTAGATGATGACTATTCCCCAAGGCCCATTAAAGCAGTCTAAGTTAGTGATGATAATAAATAATGAAAAAACAGAAGAAGAGTCAAAAAGTCATAAAGCACTTCTTGCATTTTTTATAAAATGAAAAAATACCAAAGAAAATTGTTTTTGAAATTCTTACAATGAAGCTTCATAATATATATATCAAATATTTGGACTGATATCTTCATCTTTGTTATCTTAAAAACACTTTGGACAATGCACCCTTCAGCCTTCTTCAAATGATTAAATTTTGTATGTATTTTGAATGTTTTGTTTTAGATAATAATAAGAATACAAATATTAACCCTTAAAAGAAAGAAATTTATTCTATTTGTACATAATTGAGTACTTTGAGTTTAGTCAAATCATTCACCGGCAAGAAACACATGTTGTGGGTCTGGGATCTCAGAGGGTACTCACTTGCTTGTCTTTATTGCTAGTAGGTCAGGAACTGGTCAGAGAGAAAGAGAGAGAGAGAGAAAAAAAATTAAGAAAACAGTCTAAAATCTCAATGCATAAAATACTAAAGGAATTGAGATATTTATCGAAAGAAAGGGAATAAATTAGTTATGAGACTTTCTGACAACCTTGAGCTCACTTATGTTATTTGGATTTCTGTGAGTGTTTAAAACAATGAAAAAGCTGTTTAAGCTAATATTAGAAAATTACAACAAGAATAAATATTTTAATCAAAGAAAAACTTTTTGCCATAAAATTGGTTTACAATCAGAAAACAAAATAAAAGTGAATAAACATTGTAAATGCATTTCAGAAAAAAACAAAGTTAACCTTAATATCATATTTTAAAAACTTGTTATTTGGCGAGAAATATGTCAGAATAAATTAAGCGTTGGTAATTTCAGTTCCAACACCATGTTTATGAGTTATTTATTTAATATCATGCTAACTTGCTTAAATATGAGTTTTTAGTAATGTTTTAAAAGAGAAATTACATAATTATTTACATTAAGATTACTAATTTCTATACCTTTTATAGGCAAAATTGTTTGATAAATATGTAATCAATTTGAAATTTTAAAGGTTTATTTTCTTAAGTAAAAATAATTACCAAGGTTGATGTACCTTAAAAATTCAAAATTCTAAAAATATAATTGTAAAAATTGTCTTTGTTTAAAACAAAGACAATTTTTACAATTACATTTTGAGGATTTTTGCTTTTTTAATGTATATGAACCTTTGTAATTATTTTTTATGCAATAGGAATTAAATAATTACAAAAAACAAGAGATGGCAAAGTATTTGGTTACTACTACTTATCCTATTTTTGCATGTTTCTTCAATGTATCTTTCCATTTTATTTTATAAATCACTTAATTCAATAAATTGCTGAATCATTGAATGGTTGTTCTTATGTTTGACAAGATGGTAGTCATTGGCCAGAAGCATTGTTTTATTTTCTTCACCTTCTAAAATCAAAAGAAACATGCCAATTAGACCTAGGTCATCATCAGCGGTCACTCGTAATTGAGTATGACTGTCCTCCATCCCAGGTCCTGGTGGATCCTCATATGGGCGTAGAGGCCGATCCTAGACCCCATCATTCTTTCGCAGTGTGGGCAGGTGAAGATAGTGGCACTGGCAAGTAGGGGCTGCATCTGCCTAGCAGACGCCCTCTCCTCCTACCTAAGTAACACTCAATTGAAACCTTGCGTATTTTGGTAGTGCTGGCGGTTCCTTACAAAAGAAATATCTTCCTTGATAAACTTCCTTTGGTTGTTTATGACAGAATATGTTCTAAAATATTCTGTTTCATTGATTTCATTCAATAATGCTATGATTCAGAAAATTTGAATACTTTATTTTTTTTGTGTAAATTTCAAGTCTTACCTATTGTTACTAATTATCTGGTTATAGCTGTTTTTGTGTTGTGTAAGAATGTCCAACTTTTTTCATTATTAATATTTGCCAATAAGAAGATAAAACTGAAAAACTACCTTTACTATTTTAACAGTGAAAATTCTCATCTAATAAATAAATTCCACAATAATTCAGAAATCCTTATTTTTGCAAAGGTAATATTTGATTAAATATTTTATTTTTATTACTTTTAAAATCAAACTAAAGATTTCAACTTTTAATGAAATCAGGGAATGATTTTCAGAAAATAGATTATTAAAATTTTATGAAATATTCATATATCTTTAATTTTATGTCGTCTTCTTGAGGGTTTATATTCTTATAGAAATAACTTCTTTTTGATGGATCAAGTTCTCATGAAATTTTCTAAATAATGGAATTTTGGATCTCCTCCATTATTTTAAATATGAATTTCAAAGAACAAGATTCTACTTTTTACATCACTTGAACTGATTATAAGCAATGAATTCAGAAACTGTTTCATTTCTTCCAGGCTTTGAGGGATAGTTTAAAATGATGCCTCAAAATTGCCAGATCTTTTATACTTGTATCTTCAATTAAAACATCTGAAACAAAAGATACAGCTGAATAGCTCTAATAATAGAATGGTATGTATAACAACAGCATCAATAATGTAGTAAAGTCAGTGTTTAGATTTTTACATTATATAATCTTTAGACTAAAGGTCTGTAAAAATAAAACACTTTTGTTTCACCCAAATATCTTTTATCAAACCTGTGATATTAACTAGATTATTCTCAGACTTATTCTTCCTTTTTTGGTGTTTACCTTTTTGTATTTAAGAATAGGTTTTATTGATTTATGCATGTAAAAAATGAATATGCCCCCTATCCTTGTATTTGTATATGTGTTACCTATGTTACCTCAATGATTATATACATGATAATTTTGCATGTAGTAGAATGGTTACTGCCACCTGTCAAATGGAAGAAATGATATCCCTTATAACAGCATATTCAGAAATTTGTTTGTTTATTATTTCTTGAGTCATTTACTTAGATTTTATATTCATTTAATCATTCATTTATTCATTTGTTAATGGAGAAAGTTTTGCCAGTCCTAGTAAATTGATAAAATATTCCCATTATTTGGCTGATATTTCATACCTAATTATAACAGAATTAAATGAAGTTTTATGTTTTTTTTTATTGGAAAAAAGGTTTTTAAAAAATGTGCATCAAAAAACAAATCTAGAAACTACCAAAGTTTTTTTTAGATTTTTTAAAAATTCCTCCCAAAATACAAAATTAATTCAGAAGTAAAATCATTTAATTTTGATTTTTGATGTTCATTGTTTTAAGAATTTCAAACCATTCATAAATTATTATTAATTTGAAATCAATAAGAAAAATTTTGATAATTTGTGTTATTTGTAATATTTATGGCTTTTTGTTCTCACCTTTATTGTCATCAATAAACATAAAAAATATAATCTTTAAATCTTAATTCATGAATCTTCCTAAAAAATCTTTCCAATCAAAAAAGATCATTTGTAGTCATTCAAATAATTTATTTTTTGTTATTTTATAAAAACTGGATTATTTATGAGTAATATTATTGATTTTATTTTAATTCAATGACCAGGAAAACCTCAAAGAGACTAACAGGAATACAAGTCCATGAACCTGTTAATTCATTAGGTTCTTGCTAACTTGGGAACTTCAAAGAAATAGTTTTTGATTACAAATGCTAGATTATCATAATGGCTTCACTGGTCCATGATGGAAATAGCATTCTTATTTCTTTTTAAGGTAAAGCTTTTAAGTGACAACTAAAAATTAATCAGAGTTCAATCTTGCCATGCTAGAGAGTGGATCTTACTCAATGATTCCTATTCATACCCTACATTATTAAGTTTTACCTTAACAACTTCAAAAGAGTCAATAAACAGATATTTGAAACAAAATAATCAATTAAAATCAAGGAGCAAAGATTTGGGAAATTATTTTTATTAAAAGGTAAAACTTCTTTCTAAATGATCTGAAAATTTGCTACATTAAATCACTTTAAGCATAGCCTGTCATTGCCTGTGCAACTCACAACATTTTAGTAATATGAGAAGACATCAATATGAGTAAGAGGAAATTATTTATTACAAGTTAGAAAAGAACACTAAGCCTGTTAATACCATTTTCAGTATTAAGAAGAAGGGGTATTAAATGAAGGTTGCTTTGGTCCTTAAATTAAATATAAAGTGTAGTTTAAGTATTTTTGACCTGGAAATAAATAATGTTAGTGATAAATAAGATTAAACTGTTTCAAATGTACATATTCAAAACTATGTTTTTCAAAATTGTTGTTAAAAACTCTATTTAAAAATTATACTTTTGTTTTGTGAATAAAAATGTCGCAGAAAAAAATCCATTTAAAGACATGCATCTAGAATAAAAATCATGTCAGAGAAAGATTCACAGAAAGTCTTCTTTTGTTAGAAATTATCTCTGGAGTTTGTGTCATTGTCAGTCCCTTGGAATAGAATTTTAATGCTTATGGGTTTTAATGATACAAGAGCTTTTTTACAAATGAGAAACAAGAACTTGAACTCATTTTAAAATCAAAATGTTTCAAATTCCATCAATTCAAGATTATGCAAAATATTTTTTCCTTTAGGTTTAACAACTTTTTCAAAGAATATATATTATTTTCTAAAGTTTCATTTTGTTTTTTAATTGCTAATTAGAATTCCACAATAAAAAAAATGCAACTGACATTAATCCATGTTCATGAACCTGTATTGAAAATTAGGTCAACAGTTACTTTTACTGAAACATTTAATAAAAACACTAGCAATCTCAGATGATTCAATAAATTTTCAATAGAAATTTTATTGAAACCTTATTTGTCAACCTTAGTTGTCATGACATTAAATATCAAGTATTAACAAGGTTTGTCTTTTAATTCTTTGCAAACCAGCAAAAATAAATTTTCTGTTTTTACAAATTTTAAAAATATCTTTAAATATGCAGAATTCTCATCCAAATTATTTTTCTTGAATACAGTTGTTATTAAAAAACAGTTTTAAAATGAATTATCAGCCATTAATTTCCATATTTTTTGTTTATTAGATATATTTCGTTAATTGCTACATAAATTTACTATTTTTCAGAATTCATTATTATTTTTTTATTTTCTTATCCAAGATAAATAAAGCAATTAATGTAATCTATTTAGAGCAGAGGTCATTGATAATTTTCTGGTTTAACTGAACAAATTGTGTTTTCAAGCAAATCATTAAATCATCAAAAACCAAAACAAAATGATGTTTATTAAGTGTTTATAAAAAATATGTCATTAAGAATAATTAAACCTCTTTTATGTTTATAAAGTATCACTTTCTAAATCAAAACTTTTGATGACAAAGATACAACTTTCTCTCAGAATTATATTAGCAATAATGAACACAAGATAAAATGTGGCTAGCATTAAATAAAATGCCTAGATTGATTGCAGATAATTAGTTATAAACACTATCATAATAGACACAACATCATACTGGACAAGTTTTGGCCTGTATGCTGATCATTTTATTGATAAATCACCTTTTAAAACAGAGATTAATAATCACTGTGCAATGTTTCATATGTGATGCACTTAATAATTTCAGGCAATGTCCTAAGTGTGATATGTTTCCATATTATGGTCGAAGGAGTTGATGAAGATATGTTTAGGATTTTTGCTTCTCATCCTTTTTTACTATCCATAGATCATAATATATCTTTCTTCAACTACTGTTATCGAATAGAAGCAATAAACAAAACAGCTTTTTACCTATAAAGTTACTTTCTCTTATTTTATTTGATGACAACTAACTAATGATGTCATCAAGTAAAATCCTCAAAAATTATAGATATTCATTAATTTTCTTTACACAGAAAGGTGAGGTTTAATATTGTTAAAATCAAACCAGCTTCCCATAGGGGTTTTCATGAGTTAAGTGTAAATTATTGCTGGTACCTCAACTAGTATTGCTACATAAAATGTAAAATATTAATTGGTTAAAGTTATAAACTGATATTTGATTATTAATCTTGAATCAAGAATTTTACTAAATGAAATATTTGCATTCTTCAATAATTATTTTAAAACAAATTCCTGTAAACAAATCTTGATTTTATCATTAAGATAATAAAATCAAGATTTGTTTAGAGAAATTTGTTTTAAAATAATTATTGAAAAATGCAAATATTTCATTTAGTAAAATTTTTGTAATATTAATTCTAATGTTTTAAAAAGGTATTTAAGATATCGTTAGAAAAATGAACATGAAAGGGAAAAGGCATATGTAAAGGGGAGAGGTAGCACGATGTGATCAACAGAAGGTTTATTCCTAGAAAGGAAACAGACAGAAGTTTTTTTAGGACAAGCTCTTTTACTTATTTACAGATTTTAATATGGCACCATGTTATAAAAATAATAGAAAGTAACTTTATAGGTAAAAAGCTATTTTGTGTATTGCTTCTATTCCACATTACCATTAAAGCAGTTGAAGAAAGATATACTAGGATCTTTGGTAAGTAAAAAAGGATGAGAAGCAAAAATCCTAAACATATCTTCATAAACTCCTTTGACCATAATATGGAAAAGAAAAATATAGTACAATATGAAATGAAAGAACTAAGAATTCTAAAAAGAAAGAGTCTATACTGTTGTATTGTTCACTTCTAAGGAATACATACATACATACATACATACATACATACATACATACATACATACATACATACAGGCATTAAATCTAATGAATTTTTCCTTTTAAAAACCTAAAGAAATTTTCTTGAAACATAATGTAGTTTTTGTCAATTTATAAACAATAGATTATCTTCAATTTGTCTTCACATACTAAATTATTCTAATTGAAAATTCACAGTTCTGTTAAACAAGTAATAAAACTTGTAAGCTAACATTTATGTTTTTAGCAGTTTTCTTTTTATTATGTTAATAGATCCCTAAACCATATGGTCTTTTTGTAGCATCCATTATGAAATTTTGTATTTTTTCTATATTTTTAATGGTATTTATAAATATATATAATTAATCTATAAAGAAAATTTTTCCCTATATTTTTTGTTAATTTAAAGTGATAGAGCATGTGTTGTAGATAAGTGTAGACATGGAGTCAACAGTTTTTATTAACTATCATTTTCTTGTCTATGTGTTCATCAGTCCAAAAAGTGTTTCAAGTCTAATGAAATACAGGTAAAAAAACTGACAGTCACCAAAGGCTGTTGACTCTGTGTCTATATATATATGTATGTATGTACACATATATAAATTATTTTTTTATTAGAGAGCCAAGTTAATTAAATCATAGTTAGCTATCAATGGTTAGATATATAGTATTCACAATGAATTATGTTATACATTCTGACCAATATTCATTTATTTAATCATGGCAAATTATCCAATAGACAGACAGCTCGCTAGTTAGCTAACAAGCTCATTTTGACATTGATAATGATCAAATATTTATTAGTTCAAATGTTTTGAAGTCCTACATTGAGGAGATTAATTTTTGTATTAAATAGATTTGGAATTTAATTATTCTGATAATTATATGCTAGATAATTAATTATTCATTTATTTAAAAAATGTTATTTAATTATACTTAATATTACATAATGATTATTCTATATATTTGATGTGTAATTCTATCTTTAAATTTTATATTGATAATTTTCAAAACAGTTAATGATATATTCATATTTCTTCAGTGATTGTTTTTATTTTAATGAAAATAAAATTTGCAATTTTTTCTCTCATTGGAATGGAAACTCAATCAGAAGATCTGTCAAATATTTTGAATATCTTTATCATATGCTAAATCTTATGATTTCATCCTTATCCATGAGTTAAATGTTCAGTGATTGATATGTTTTATTAATGCATCATTTATATCCATATAAATTGACCATCATTATCATATTAAACCAGGAATACTAGATTAAAATTCTAACAAAGTATCCAAACCACAAATAGATTTAAGATTTTGAATGTTTGTTACATTTATTTATTTCACTCCTAATCCACAAATTAATTGCTGAAATTTTTGCAAATTTTGTTAAATAATCTCTTCTTAATTATGATTCAGCTTTTTATTTACTGAAACAATATTCACATTAATCAATGATAATTTCTTTAAAGGTAGTATTATTAAATTTTCAAAAATATGCAGCATCTGCACTTGATTAATATCAGTATGATGTTCAAGGGAGTATTGGTAATTGTTTCCTTTTACCTATATAAATATAAGTATAGGTCACAGAATGAAAAATATAATGTAATCTAGAAACCTTTAGGCTGTAAGTCTATAATTTTGATTTAGTAATTTTTTTTAGTTTTATATCTATTACAAGAAAGAGAGGGGATATGTACAACTATTTACCAAAAATTGCTTTTATCTTTATAATTTTGTGGGAGTGGATTTAAGTTAAGATAGGGATATAATTCCATGTTGACTGCAAAAATTCTTTAAAAAAAACCTTTACAGTTCAAATTTCAGTTCTACAAAAAGGTAGGTCTATCATTGCCAATATCCTTTAAATGTCTACACATTAAGCTGCTTTTAACATACAAGTTGAAAATACACAATTAAACATATTTCGGAAACATTTTCATTAATATTGAAAATTTAGAAAAAATATTTTACTATATTTTACTAGCTTAGATTAATTTCTCTTATTATATCATATTATACATAACAAGAACTAATCAGTAAAAATATCATAGAATGATTACACAGAAAAAAAGGCTTCTGTCTGTCTGAACACATTACTTAAAAAGATTGGACACTGGTTGATCATTCTATTGTCAGTGTATTTATAGGACTAGATCTTCAAATCATCTGTTTCTATGAACACATATATCTTCAGATTTATTTGTCAAAATTGAAACTTTGTTATTATAGAGGCCCCTTATTATCAATTCATAGGTTATACCAGGAATAGTTTATTTTCAAAAATGTATGAAATATACAATTTTATGTGTGTGAGTGTGTGTGTGTGTGTGTGTGTGTGTGTGTGTCTGTGTGTGTGTCTGTGTGTGTGTATGTGTGTGTGTATGTGTGTGTTTATATGTGTCTCTGTGTGTGTATGTGTGTATTTTATTAATTGCATACTTAATTGAAAATTGAAAATATTGGATTGGTTTTGGTAATTATTTTTGAAACCTCTCAGATTTCTTGGTAATTTCTTTTTTAATTTCAAGTTAAAATTAAGTGAGCATTTATTCCAAACAACATGATTTTATTTGGTAATTCAAAACTGAAATTTAGAGACACATCAGAAAATTTCAATTGAAGGGGTAAAATTATTATATATAATGATCACTAAAATCTGTTATTATTTTTATTTTGATATGAGGCATCATAATATAAGAATTATCTTTTTTATTCGGACTTCTGTCCTCATCTTGGTAATTTGATGATTTTTTTTCGTCACTAGGCTGAAACGTAGTGTAAAAAAACATCAAATTACCAAGATGAGAACAGAAGTTCGAATAAATAGTTAATTCTTATACTAAAATTTGTATTCACTGCTTAGCTATAAATATTTGAATAAATATTATAAACAACTTTGTTTTGCACCAATTCATCATTTTTCACAAATTAATCTTTTCATTGAACTTTGCTATAGAATGGCTTAATAAGATGTTTTTTATATATTTGAGGTAAAAGTGGATGAAAAAGTATTGCAGTCAGTTGATTCTCCAATACTTTGGCTCTTTTATGAGATCAGTTTTGGTGTACTTTTTACACAGACACACACACATACATGTGTGTCTGTGTGTTTATTAATCTTTTATAGAAAAAACAATTTTCAGCACATTACTTACATATTGGAAATGGTCTTAATTACTAAATTCCTTATTATTTATAAAAAATACAGGATTATGAATTTTGAAATTGTATTATCTGATAATTATACTGACATTTACATGTATTAGAGAACATTTTTACTCAAACATTCTTGTATATTTTTATTTTGGCACATAAAAGTTTTACAATTTTCATAGTAATTGATGGTAAGAATTTATTTTTGAATGGAAGCAGATTTCATTATTATAAAAGAAGGTGGTGTTTTTACTAGTAAAAATTTGGTGGCATGCATTGTGTTTTTGGAATATAAACAGTTTGGTGTGTTTATTTGTCAATAAATCTATTTGCCTGTATATTTTGTAAATATTTTTGATAAGCTGAATAATTGAACTGTACTTAATTTTATGATTAATAGGGAAACTTTCATAATAAAGTATAATAAATTAAATTTCAATAAAAAAGACTATATAAAAACCATGCATCATTAATTAGAGATAAATATTTTTGGATAATACTGAATTTTAACACCCACGGGTGCCATATCTAGCAATAGACTAGTGATGAATGGATACCATACAGGTGCCATATCTAGCAATAGTCTAGTGGTGAATAGACCATGATGAGTAGTCGGATGATGAGAAGTTAGGTGATGAGAAGACCGTACACCCTAAATCCTCTAGATACTAAAACTTAATTGAGAATGTTACTATTGGTTTTGTAAATTTTCCTAATTAAAAAATGTTCTTGTAAATTTATTAACTAGAAAATAATTCAATTTTTGCCTATTTAAAAGACAAATTCTATGTCATGTGTATCGAATAAGGCTTTTCCTAATAAAGAATTTTTTTTAAAAATCATTCATACTTTTCAAACAAAATACCAATGGCCATGGAAGTTTAAAAATGTCTTTTTCTTCTTTCATCATTCAAATAATATTCAGAGCCCAAAGCACATTAGTTGCACTTAAAAAGTTTCTAGTAAGATATAAAACATTAAGGGTAAAAAAGGATAACAGTTGATAAAATATTCTGAACTGTTATAATCTCAAATATAAACATTATTTATGTAGATATTTTTTTTCAATTACTTTTTCATTATTTAAACTGAAAAAATAAAGAACAATAAAATTAGTTTTGAAATACAGTTTATTAACATAAAGCAAGGAAAAAACTTTTAGAAATTTAGTTTATGTTTTAAGAATTGGAATTTTCTATAAAATATTTAACAAAAAAGAATGGAAAAATATCACATCATTGAATCAGCTGAAGTACATTTTCTTAGTTTCTTTTCATCTTATCCTAAAGTCTAATTTAAAGATGGAAAACTTCCTTAAGACTTTGAAGAACCGAGTCTAGAGAAAATTTCATAAACTTTTATGACAATTCAAGGAAACATAATTCATGAAATATAGCTGAACATGAGTAAAAATTTTTTTTTTAGTTTTTAAAATACATCCTCCATTTTATCAAAACTATTTTGCATGCAAAAATAACACGTTTCAGAATTATTGTAAAAGTGTATAATTCTACACAGAGCATTGATATTTTGAAATATTTACCAGTCTAAGTGAATTATTTTTTAGGGTGGTGATTTGTTCCTGAGTGCGTGTGAATGCTTATATATCCTGCATTTCCACAGCACATTGATGATTTTTCATAACTTGGCAGTGTGTATGTCAATAACTAAGCTTATACTAATTATTTTGTTTATCTATGCAGAATAAATCTGTCCATTATATTTTTGGTTTAATTACAGCATTCATGAAAAACATTTTTGTTGGATATTTTTAGATCCAAAGTATAATTCAATTAAATCACTATCTAAACAGAATAATTCATTATTATTTGCATTTCCTCAAATTTCAACAATTCTATTTTTTGGTTTTCTTCCAATTTTTCATTGGATCTTGTAAATATCATCCACATTTTTCTTTTTAAAGTCAAATATAGACATTGCTTCACTGGAAAAAGTCACTTTTGATATTCAAGAAAATTTCTTATGATTTTATTTGTGTATAAAATTATAACAAAATTTTCCTTAACTTTTCCCAAACAAAATTTGTTTTCTATAATTAATTTATTATTTCAATCCTAATCACAGCCTACTTGTATATAAGTGGGCCGTGTCCTAATCCAAAAATTTTTACATTGAAATTTTGGCTATCTTTCTCCCATATTCCGACCAATTACAATTCAGCTTTTTATTTACCACAACAATCTTCACTGCCACCAATGTTGGGTTTATTAAATCTTGGGTTGTTATTATTAACTTCTCATAAATATGCAACATTTATGCTTAGGGGGGAAATAGTCTAACGCTCAGAGGATTTTGGCTTTGGTTTGACTATTTTATTTCTTCCATCATAAGTGTTGGGCACAGAATGAAAAATCTACAGTTATCTAGACCTTTGGGCACACACCATAAATGTCTTAATCATTTCATTTAGTTTGTAATGAATGGTTACAATAAAATCTGTTAGATTTTACATTTCTTAAGTCAAAAAACACATCATTTTGTTTCATCTGAAGTCCATAAAAAAACAAAATAAAAAAAGGGATTTTTTTTGTTTTTTGGAATCCTTGAAATGAGGCTTGATAAAAAGTATATTGATTATGCCACTAGACTCCTCATTTTTGTGTTTGTTCAAATCACTAAGGTTTGACTAATTAATCCTTATGCCATCTCTGTCCAAAACATAGTAAATTTAATAAATTCAGAGATGAGGATTACAGTCTGCTTGATAAATGTACAGAAAAATTTTCCCCATACTTTTCTCCTGTCTTCATTGCTATCTACAAAAGTTTTATTCAAACACTGAAAGCATCAACTTCTAGAAAATTAGATTCATAAAATTTTGAGTAATAACATTTTCTTCACTTACATAATTTTAATAATAAAAGTATAAAAATATGAAACCCTGAATTATATAAATGTAAAACCTTTTCAAGTGCTGTAATCTATTAAATCCTAAAGGCTATAGTTAAGATTTATTATTTAAAATATTTGGAAATGTAACTGAACCAGCAGCTGGAATCAAGAGTTTATAAAAAAAAGAGGGGTTCAGTTTTACCCAGTTTATTTAAACTGTAGTCAAATCTAACAGAGAAAAAGTAAAAGAAAATAAATAATACTTACAATTTTTCAATTGCACAATATGCAGTTTTTTATTATAATCTAAATAAGATGCTATTTCGGAATCCTTGGGATGAGGCTTGAAGATTTATACAAGTATTATTCGGACTGTTGTCCTCATCCTTATC